>JABUQX010005083.1:0-33542 GCA_015478945.1 Trachelipus rathkii
TGTTTGCAACGAAAGTGGTACATATATTGTTGTTATATATATATATATATATATATATATATATATATATATATATATATATATATATATATATATATATATATATATATATTCCTCCATCTTAATCTTAAATCTACATCTTAAATTTTGTTGTCACTATAAAAATCAATTTGTGGCCGGTATTATTACGAAGCTGAACTTGAAATACAATTACGTAACAAACAGGTCATAATAACCTGGTTATTGCCTGTTGTATTTAGATTTTTAATAGCTAATTTAATAGGTTATTAAAAGAACGATATAGTTTTTTCAATTCATTTTTATAGTCATTTTCGAAAGAATAACGTTAAACATAATAACGGTATTTATTTAAAGTGGTGAAGCTCAAAAAATTTATAAAGAGTTGACCTTTTTCTATTTATCGATTAAACAATTTTAGGTGCTTTGTTTGGAGAATAAGAAAGTCAAGTCTAAAATCTTTATATTTTCGATAAAATATTTAATATTTTCTTTTACATAATCTTAATTTCAATATACAAATAAAATCCATAAAATTAATTTAAAATAATTAAAATTTTAGGAAAATTTTATTTTTATATTTTACAAAACCTGAAAGTTAAATTTTTTTTTAAATATAAAATCCTATATAACTCCAACAGAGTGCGAAGCTACTTTTGTAAAAATTACATGTTCCTTTTTTTTAATATAAAACCATTTTATAATATTTCCGTCACATTTGTGGACTGTGGTGCGCTACCAAACTTTTAAACAATATTTTTTGTTCAATAAAAACTTAATTAAAGAATATTTTACATTGAATATAAATATTATATTAAAACAAATTAAAAGAGTTTCAATTATATCACGTTTTAACGTTAGAATTTTGATCATATTTTAACAAAATTTACATAACAAAATACTTAAAAGTTTTATAATTAATATTTCGAGTAATAAAAGGATTTTCTTTAAATTTTAATTATTTTATTCATTTCATATTAAAATATTCAAGTTTTTGTCTCGACATGAAAAATATATTCAGAAAAATTAAAATATGAATTGTAAAATTTTGACTATGCAAATATATATATATATATATATATATATATATATATATATATATATATATATATATATATATATATATATATATATATATATATATATATATGAGAAAGAGAAAGAGAGAGAGTATATATATATAGAGAAAGAGAGAGAGAGAGAGAGTTATAGATTTGTTATATATAACACAAATGTGAATTGATTTTTTATGGCTTACTTATGTTTAAACTGTATTTTAAATTATTTTAGGCACTACTCCTTTAAAAGGAAGTTTCATAAAAAGACATTATATCTCTGAATCGCCGAACACTACGCTTGAAACCCTGCAGTGTCACGTGTTAGCTAAAACTCCAGTAGAAAGAGCGCAAGAGTTGCCAAAAGCTGCATTTTAATTTTTAATTGTAATTTTAATTTTAATTTTTTTTAAGTAAGCCTGGAGCTTGAGGGTCAGAGGAGGGACGAAGTCCCCCGTCGTCCCCCTCTGAGGCCGAGAGACCCTGCCTCTTTCCATCTTTGAAATTTAATCTAGGGTATTCCTTTAGTTAAAAAAAAAACGTTTTTTGTAACTCTGACGCTCTATTGCCTTGAAATAATCGAAAAAATCGATTACATCGTTCGTCCGATATATATCGGTTAACTTCCTTTTAAAGGACAAGTTCCTTATTTAAAACTAATTTTTTGAAAAGGAAATACTAGATTTAGCACTTTTTATTTTAACAGGTTAGGTTAGGTTTACTTCGGTAAGGTTAAATTGGATTAGGTTTGATTAAATTACTGTAGCTTAGGTTAGATTTACTTAGGTTAGGTTTTTTTTAGGTTAGGTTTACTTAGGTTAGGTTAGGGAAAAAATGATAAAAAAAAATGCGAAATTTAGTTAGCATTTAATAAATATATATTAAAAATAATGTAAAAATACAATTTAGCCGTAAATAAACCATAAAAATGAAACTAAATTAAAATAAAAAATAAATTTAATATTTACTCAATATCAGCGGAATCACTTGGTATTGTATATTGTATAGAGTATGTATGTACATAAAATGTTTAAATGCTTTGGTGTATGTATGTATGTTAACATTAATCTATTTCTTTATATCATTAATTTTCATCGTAATTTATCACTTTCTTTTTGTTTTTTTTTTCCTTTTCAATTTCTTTCCTCTTTTAAAAGGAACAAATTTAAATATAAATATATATATAAATATATATATATTTATATGGTGAGACTCCAGATTAGGTGACACTTGTATCTCAAAAACTTCGATAGCTACATAAAAACTGAATGCATTTTTGAAATCAGCGAACATTTTAATGCAGGAAACAAAAAATAAATAATAATATTAAATTTAATAAATAACTGCAAAAAATAAATTAACATCTTACGTAAAAACCTTAATTTAGACGTGTTACTCATAAAAATTATAAGTTTTCAATATTTGAAGGGTAACTTTAAAAATCATGATTTTAAATTTTCTTCCCTTTATTAACTTAAAATATAATGTTTTTATATTTTTAAAAATTTCACCAGCACTCACGGGTCGGGGTACGGGGGCGGAGCCCCCCGTAGATTACTCTTGTGTGCCATGCATTTACGCTAATAAATTAAAAAAAATCATTTTATCTCATGGAAGTCGTAGCTTTCAAGACGTCTATTGAGCTTAATATTGGGGGAGCATGTCTCAGAAATTTGGGGGAAGACGACAATTGTCGTACATCAAAACATTATTTTTTACTTTTTTTTATCGCACTTCTTTTTATTTCTTCTTCATTTTCATGCATTAAAAATGTTCGCTGGATTTCAAATTTTATTTACTAAAGCTATTTTGTATTTTTTTTATGAGTTTACAGTGGCCCATTATTTTGAGGATGACCATATATATATATATATATATATATATATATATATATATATATATATATATATATATATATATATATATATATATATATATATATATATATATATATATATATATATATATATATATATATATACTGTATATAAATTATATATATAATTTAATAACATATATACAAATTAATTATATCTTATATATGATTGTTTTAATATATGAAAAACTATATATCTTTTCGAATATTCAAATTACAATTTTTTTTTCTTTCTTTCTTTTCTCATTTTTGTCTCTTTTCAAAAAAGAAAAAAAAAATAAGAAAGAAAAAAATCAAAAAAAGGAAAGTGATAAATTACGATGAAAATTAATGATAGAAAGAATTAGATTAATGTTAACATACATTCATCAAAGCATACAAGCATTTTTATTACATACATATTCACGTATCTGACCTTTTCCGTTTTATGTCCCGGTTAAATTTAATAGGTAAAAAGGAATTTTATTTTTTTATATTAATTTAGTTTCATTTTTATGGTTTATTTATGGCTAAATTGTATTTTTACATTATTTTTAATATATATTTTTTAAATGCTAACTAAATATAACATTTTTTTTATCATTTTACCGCTAACCTAACCTAAAAAAAACCTAACCTAAAAAAAACTAACCTAAGTAAATCTAACCAAACCTAACCTAAGTAAACGTAACCTAAATCTAATAAAACCTAACCCAATTTAACCTAACCCAAGTAAACCTAACCTAATCTGCTAAAATAAAAAGTGCTAAATCTAGCATTTCCTTTCTAAAAAATTAGTTTAAAATAATTTAAAAAACAATTTAAACATAAATAAACCATAAAAAATCAATTTAATTTTTTTTTTATATAACATAGATATAAATGGAAACATGCAATGTAACAGGATCCATTCATCTATACGTACATTCATATATATATATATATATATATATATATATATATATATATATATATATATATATATATATATATATATAATATATATATATATATATTTTTTTGTGTCTGAAAGATATAATTTATATATATATATATATATAATTAAATAGTTAAAATCTTACAATTCATATTTTAATTTTTCTGAATATCTTTTTAATATCGAGACAAAAACTGAATATTTTATTAATGGAATGAATAAAATAATTAAAATTTAAAGAAAATCTTTTTATTACACGAAATATTAATTATAAAACTTTTAAGTATTTTGTTATGTAAATTTTGTTAAAATGTGATAAAAATTCTAATGTTAAAACGTAATATAATTAAAATTCTTTTAATTTATTTTAAAATAATGTTTGTATTCAATGTTCAATATTCTTTAAGTTTTTATTGAACAAAATATTGTTTAAAAGTTTGGTAGCGCACCACAAATGTGACGGAAATATTATAAAATGGTTTATATTAATAAAAAGGAACATGTAATTTTTACAAAAGTAGCTTCGCACTCTGTTGGAGTTATATAGGATTTCATATTTTAAAAAAATTCAACTTTTAGGTTTTGTAAAATATAAAAATAAAATTTTCCTAAAATTTTAAAATTATTTTAAATTAGTTTTATGGATTTTAGCTGAATATTGAAATTAAGATTTTGTAAAAGAAAATATTAAATATTTTATCGAAAATATAAAGATTTTAAACTTGACTTTCTTATTCTCCAAAGGCACTTAAAATAGTTTAATCGATAAATAGAAAAAGGTCAACTCTTTATAAATTTTTTGAGCTTCACCACTTTAAATAAATACAGTTATTATGTTTATCGTTAAATTATTCTTTCGAAAATGACTATAAAAATGAATTGAAAAAATTTTTATCGTTCTTTTAATAACCTATTAAATTAGCTATTAAAAATCTAAATTCAACAGGCAATAACCAGGGTATTATGACCTGTTTGTTACGTAATTGTATTTCATGTTCAGCTTCGTAATAAAACCGGCCACAAATTGATTTTTATAGTGCCAACAAAATTTAAGATGTAAATTTAAGATTAAGATGGAGGAATATAAGTAAAAAAAATTGAAAAATTGAATTACAGTATAATATTATACTTATAAATTTTATAATTTATAAATCTAACAAATCGGTAACTGTGCACAACCACAGTTAAATAGGGAAATGTAATAAATATTCAATTTCTTCACCTCTCATGGGTCGGAGGCACGATAGCAGATCCCACCCTTCGTAGATATATGTTCGTGTGCCATGCATTTAAAACTATTATTCTATGGGCTTAATCTACTACATTTCTTAAAATAAACTATATATATTAATATATATATATAAAAAAAATATATATATATATATATATATATATTATATAATATATATATATATATATATATTATATATATATATATAATATATATATATATATAATATATATATATATATATAGATATATATACCAATATAATATATATATATATATATATATATAATATATATATATATATATATATATATATATATATATATATATATATATATATATATATATATATATATATATATATATTTATATATATGGTTAATTATTAAGATTTTCGAATGATTTGAAGGAATTCGAACACTTTTGCTTTAAAGTTAAAATTAAAAAAAAGGAAAACGGTGACTCATAACACCAATTTTTATTCAAATGAGCTCTCGGCTTCAAACAAGGAAAATAAATTACATAATAAAAAATGCCCAAATATATTATAATATATATATATATTAAGCGAAGTTAGACCTAACCTAACATTAGCTTAGCTTGAACCTAACCAGCTAAAGTAAAATCATGTTGCTCTGATTCTAGCATTTCCTTAAAAAAAAATGGGCAGGAAGTGGTTTGAAATAATAGGTAGCAGCAGAAAAAGTAAAAAAATTATTTTAAGTTTTTTTTATATAACAAAATAATATAAAATGCGGAACATGAACATGTAAAGGATCCATACATCTATACGGACATACATACAATACATACATACATACATACATAGCATACATACATTACATACATAACATACATACCATACCTTACGTATACATTACATACCATACAATACATACATACATACATTTATTCATTGCATATATTATATATTTTATATATATATATATATATATATATATATATATATTATAATTATATAATATATATATATATATTATATATATATATTCTATATATATAATAGTAGGTCCTTAAGGAATATACGGGAACTAAAAAAAATAGTAATGGAAAATAAAAATCCATCACATATTTTTTACATTGATTTTAACTATCTAAAAAAAAAGACTTGTTTTTTTTAAATTTTGGGCTTCATATGATTTCGATTGGGAAAACATTTTTTATTATTTTATTCTTATTGTTATCTCATTGACGAAGGTTTATAGAATAATTAAGAGA
The DNA here is from genome assembly GCA_015478945.1 of Trachelipus rathkii. NCBI lineage: Eukaryota > Metazoa > Arthropoda > Malacostraca > Isopoda > Trachelipodidae > Trachelipus > Trachelipus rathkii. The sequence goes on from JABUQX010005083.1 coordinate 6,335, forward strand.
AATAAAAATGGTATTGAATATAATTGAATGTGGTTTTGATAAACAGTATAGTAAAAGAAATTGATGCAGTATATATACGGTGACAACTGTATATATATACATATATCTTATATAATATATATTAAATATTATAGTATATTATATATTACTATATATATACGACTAACGTATATATATATATATATATATATATAGTATATATATATGAGCTGTGTTCAAAAGTGGACCTGCTAACGTTAAGTTAGGTTAAGTTATTTCAGGTTAGGTTAGTTAGGTTGATTAGGTTAGGTTTGATTAGGTAGGTTAGGTTAGGTTTAGGTTAGGTTAGGTTCAGGTTGTTTAGTTAGGTGATTTAGGTAGGTTAGGTTTAGCGTGTTACCTTAGCTTAGGTTAAATTAATTTGGTTAGGTTAGGTTAGGTTAGGTTAGGTTAGGTTAGGGTAGGTTAGGTTAGGTTAGGTTAGGTTAGGGTAGGTTAGGTTTGGTTCGGTAAATTTGGTTAGTTAGTTTATAGGTTACGGTTATGATAGGTTAATTAATGGCATTGGCGTATATTCGCTCACAATCTATTTAGATTTACAAATTATAGGTGTGTGCCAATTCTGTGAGCAATTCCGAGCAAATTGGAGGAGAAGGAGCTAGTCAAGTGAATATTGAAACCTTATTTTCTGCTTTAAAAACATAAAGGCAGAGCTCTTCCACAACAATGGGTTTTGGTGGAATTGGCGTTGAAACTAAGGAGGTTTTTATGATTTTAGTTTCTGATCGAAGTGAACAAACTTTACTCGATTCCATAAGAGCTAATATAAAATGAAAATGCCTATTGCAAATAGTTTGATTCGCAAGCTAATAAAAACATTAAAGTCTTATCGGATATACAGAATCGATAGTTGATCGAACCTTCCTCAATGGATATGATGTACATGACGATTATACAGTTTATACGATAGTCAAACTTTTGTCCAACCCACACAATCAGGCCACATCAAACAAACATAGAGAATGCTTGGTTTCCTTTTAAAAATGAAAAACCAAAAACGATGTGAACTAGCCAGAAATATTATTTGTGTGGGATTTATGTTGAATTTGTGTGGGAGATAAGGAAAATGAAGGGAAAAAAGATTTATTTCATTGCTATTTTAACGGACACTGATAAATAAATGTTAAAAGTTTAAAAAAAACAAATTATACTATATACTATATATATTATATATATATATTATATTATAATACTAATATATTATGTACCGTATGATATATATATATTATATATATATAAATATATATATATATATTATATATATATATATAATCATAATATATATATATATATATATATGTAATATATAAAATGTACAAGTGAAGCTTCAAAAACCAGAATCTGTTTCATTTTTATCTATTCTTTCAAAAATTATTTTTGTCAATACTTTCTTTGAATGATAAATCCAGGGTTGAAAAACTGTTTCAGGCTTGTTCTATTTTTAGTCCTGTATAACCCATGAGGTCGCCTATATATATATATATATATCATATATATATATATATATATTATATATATACTTATAATATATATATATAATATAGTAGTATATGATATATATATATATTAATATATATATTATATATAGATATATTAATTATATGTATATATATGATATTATAATATATTATATAATATATATATATATATATATGCTTTGCATAGTTCTAGAAATCTATTAAAAAAAATTCATATTATTAATTAATCTGGAAATATCTATATACATTTATGAGACAGTAACCCTGATAATATTTTGTTAATTGATGAAATATAAATCATTAAATTAAAAGAAAATCTTGCTCTTATAGCCACGAATATGTAAAGTTCACTGACAACTGTATCAAGATATTTTGTTATGTAAAATTTTATGTAAAATTGAGTTGACAAATTCTAATGTGTCAAAAAATTGAATATAATTAAAACTCTTTAATTTGTTTTAATATAATTATTTTATATTCAAGTCCAATATTCTTTAGTTTTTTATTGAACAAAATATTGTTTAAAAGTTTGGTAGCGCACCACAAATTTTATGTAAATTATTATAAATGGTTTTATATAAAAAAAAGGAACATGTAATTTTTACAAAAGTAGCTTCGAAACATTTGTATGGATAATTAAGATTAATATTTAAACAAAAAATTAATATCATGTTTTGTAAAAATAAAAAATTATTGTAAATTCTTAATTATTTTAAGTTCAATTTTAGTTTTATGTTGAATATTGTAATTAATTTTGCTAATTAAAATCTTAAAGATTTTAGACTTTGACATTTTCTTTATTCTCCAACGTATCTCGTAGAAGGCACGATAAAGAAAAAAAGGTCAAAAACATCTTTAGAAATTTTTTGGACGCTTCACCAACTGTAAATACAATATCGTTATGTTTATCAGAATTTCTTGAAAAATCTCTTTTCAATGAAATGATAAAAACCATATTACTCTTTTAATAACCTATTAAATTAGCTATTAAAATCTAAATACACAGGCCCACATAACAGTTTAATCTATGGACCTGTTTGTTACCGTAATGTTTGGTTTCAAGTTCAGCTTTTTTTCGTAATAAAAACCGGCCGACAAATGATTTTGTATAGTGTAACAAAATTTAAGATGTAGATTTAAGATTAAGTTTTGGATATATATAAAAAAATATAGATAAAGACTTGACGACCAGATTAATATCATACTTATAAATCTTGTAATTTATGAATGAAACAAAATGGTAACGTGCATAACACAGAGTCAAGATCAATGATATTAAATATTCAATGTAAATATATATATATATATTATATATCATTATATAATATATAATTATATAGTATATATATATATAATTATATATATTATTCATATATAGTAGTAGTACTATATATATTGGATATAGTAATATAATCTTATATATATAAGCTATAAATTCTACTATAAATCAAAATATTTCTGATGTGAGAAGGTTGATGTGTGCTTCATAACTAAAAATTAGCAAGTTTCCGAATCTGTTAAGCTATTCACTGAATGTTTTATCTTTCAGATTTTATTGACTTGAAATAGATCTGTTGGTGACTCTGTTCCTGCAGAGAGAAGTCAGAACTTCCTGCTTTGAAGTTTTTGATTATATTTAAGAGATTATTGAAAGCTTGAAAAGATATTGAAGGATACATAGACAAAATAGAGCTTTAAAAGAATAACAAAGGAGTCTTCAAGAACTGAAAAACTCATTTTCAGTCGAATCAAAACAAACTTTTTTTTATGCATTAGAACCAAATGTACATATAAGATGGATTTTAGACATCCGCTCTACATATAATATATATATATTATATATATTATATCTATTATTATATATACTTATACATAGTAAATTATATCATAGGTATATCATATATATATTGTGTGTGTGTGTGGTGTGTAGTGTGTGTGGTGTGTGTGTGTGTATTGTGGCCGTGGGGTGTTACAATTTTCTTGTAAATAACATGTTAAGAATTAATCTTTAACTTCGATTATTATTCATTGTCTGAAAGACAAGGTTGGGCAAAAATATATAAACATAAAAATATAAAATACATAATAATAATAATTAATAGAAATAATAATAATCACAATCGATAAATAATCACTAACTACTAATAATAATATATAATAATAATAATAATAATAATAATAATAATAATAATAAATATAAAAATAATGTAAATATAAAAAAAACGATAAAAGAATAATAACAATAATAAATCATGTTTATTTATTTGTAAACACTTTTAGCAAAATGTTGCGTTTTGAGTAACTTGAAAGAGAATCTCTGATTACCTCAAAAAAAGATATTTTGTCAGTGCAAAAAGCATATATAGTGTGGTGTGTGTGTGTGTGTGTGTAGGTGTGTGTGTGTGTGTGTGTGTGTGTGTGTGTGTGTGTGTGTGTGTTTGTAGATATATTTTCGGTTTTTTTTCAGTATTTCATTATTATATTATTATTATTATTATTATTATTATTATTATTATTATTATTATTATTATTATTATTATTATTATTAAATTATTATCGGTAAATTATTATATTATTACTTATTTATTATTATTATTATTTATTATTATTTATTATTATTATTATTATATTTATTAGTTGATTATTATTATTATTATTGATTCATATTATTATTATTATTATTATTATTATGATTATTATTATCTATGCGCTTCCGTGGCTCAATCGGTCTAAAGCGACAGAGTTCCATGGCAAGGGCCCGGGTTCGATCCCTAGTCCGGATCCTAGGTAGAAATATACCTAGAAAAGTTCCCCTCCTAGAATAGGGCTATGGCTCGTGGCGTGTGACCGTTTATTTATATATTATATATATATATAATATATAATATACATAGTATACTATATATAATAATAGTTAATTATAATTATATTACTAAAATATATAATTAATATAGTATACTATCTAAGAGTTAAGACATCTGTCATTTGTTAAAAACACTTTTCATATTTTCAACATCTCTATAGCCAATTGCCGTTTCAAACATGGCCCAAAGCTATTCTTTTTCACTTAAGAAGAATTTAGACAAAAAAATAAAAATTTGCAGGGTATCAGCACTTAAAATGACATGTAATTTAGTATAAAAAGTAAATGAAAATGCTCCAGGTTTTATTATACCTGGTTTCAGATTAATATTGTGGTTTAAGCTAAGATATCAATAGATTAACCAACACTAAACAATACAATACGTAACATATACCATACGTAAGATATATAATAAATTAGTAAATAAAATAATATTAAATTATCATATATTATATATAATAGATAACATATAATATTGTAAATAGAGCTATAATCATATCATATATACTATACTCATATCATTAGATACTATATATAATTAATCACAGCTCAATGCCAGAGCCCAGAAATACTTTTACTCCGTGGGTGAGAAGCGAAGAACCGCCGCGAGAGGCTGTACTTCATTAAAAACATAGGCCCCACCAGTGTCAGTAATCAATTGCATACATACCAACGAAACCTGTAACCTTCCCACAACCAGTGGCATGTGCAGCCTGACATCAGTGATCGAAAACTCGATGAATGTACAAACGTCAAGCACACTTCCGACCCGACTCCACTCAGCCCATAGTTCCTGCACATACATATGAGATGCATCAATGTCAATCTACCAATTAATAGAGGGAAAACGAGTTGACCTAAAAAGTTCCGATATTCAATCCAACCATAAATACGACCTCTCCACAGACAACCAGCGAGATTCGAGTATTGGTTCGCAACACACAGACTATTCAGACTCGACGTTGCTTAACTTCGCTGATCGGACGAGAAGTGGTGTTATCAACGTGGCATGGCCATTGACAAGAAATTAGGGGGATCTTTCCGTCTTTATCCTTTACCCCATGCTTTCATTATGAAATGGCTTCTAAGATTCTGGCATGGATTAAAGGTATTTCAATGTTGTATGGTCGTTGACAACAAAATATAGTAAATTTCAATCTATAATATAAGCCTATCTCTTCATCCATGCGGCGGTATTTTCAAACAGCTTCCAAGATTTTGATATTTTGTATTATATTAGTAATTAAACTTATATTTACGCAACCAATGCATCGTTAATCATTTTATCCATTATAAACGTGCGAAAAACGATATATTATTATTATAATGCATATATATATATATATATATATATATATATATATATATATATATATATATATATATATATATATATATATAATATATATATATATATATATATATATATATATAATCCTAAAAATGCGCATGGATGCCTCGGATTTCTGGGGAAAAGCAACTAATAAAGAAAAAAAAATATTCTATATAAAAAAGCAAAAGCCAACAGCATCTGGTGTTCCAAGGCGGTCTCCCATCCAAGTACTAAGTACTAACTATACCCAACGTTGCTTAACTTGGCTGATCGGACGAGAAGCGGTGTTTTCAATGTGGTATGGTCGTTGACGGAAAGAAAAGTGAAAAAGTATTATATATTTCATAATCTTAACGAAAATTCACAATTAAATCAATTCGACGATGCATTCAGTCTTTTTCCTGATACTTGAAAGACGTTTTCTATCTTCGATTGATTCAAAACATTAACTACTAATTATTTTTAATGCGCGAAGCCAAGGTGTCATTGGATAACATAACCTCAGCATTTTTAGTCAAAGCTGTTACAATCCAAATATTGAATTTTTCTATTTATAACACTAAACACCATAAGCCTTCGAAGCAAATACGTTTTCGGAGTCTCAAAATGTGGAAAAATATAATTTTAAAATAGACTAATATCTCCATACCTTTGAATCTTTTGATGGAAAAACTTAAAAACAAAAAATATCACAAAAAAAAAAAACAACAGCATCATCTGGTGTTCCCGGCGGTGTTCCATCCAAGTACTAACCATTGTTTGACAAAAATGAACGCAAAATCAAGCAAATGCAAAAACGAAAACTAATTTGCAATACAGCAGTTTTTGTTTTTGCATTTGTGCTTACGAAACGTAAGAAATGCCGAGTTTGCGTTCTTTTTGTCAAACTGAAGACAAAATCCTAAGAAATGCCGAATTTAGACGTGCTTACGAAAAAATGTAAACAAACAATATGGCGTCGTGGTAGGCCTGTTTGAATTGATGAATGTTTCATAAAATAACAATCAGCTTTAAATATAATTTCTTCCAAATAGATAAATTTCATCACAATAGTAGATCAATTATTTGTAATATAAACAATTTTTTTTATTTTTTTTTCTCTTTATTCCAAATCGATGGGCTTCAGCACAACAGCTGATTATAATTGTTTGTAAACAAAAGTAAACTTCGGAAATCGCAGTCATTTTTGCACGAAATTCGTATTAAAACTGTGTAGGTATCTTACCGAGCGTAAGCACAAATGACAAAAGCAAAAACGGTCTAGGTCAGATAACTCAGGAAATTATCAGACAAATTGCGGATATGCTCCTCAAAATTCAAAATTTCAATGGCTGTTTTCGAATGAAAGCCACGCTACATTTTCCTACGTCGAAATGTAAGAAACGTTGATATTGGTTCGTAAGCAAATTTCTAATTTCTTTTTATATTTTCATTGTACTCTTTATGGCATTTTTGAAAATAACGTAATTAAATAATTTTTATAAAAAATATTAGGCGTTCTCCTTCAATTTTTTTTTTTACGATAAATAATAAAAATTTGGTAATAAAAATTAAACTTTTGCTACCTAGCAAGAAAAATTACATTCGTTTTAAGTTTTGGCGGCCACATTTCAATCGAAAAGTACAGCGCACACATACAAAAGATGGTCCAAAAATTATAACATTGGATATAAGTACTATACTTTTAAATATATATATATATATATATATATATATAATATATATATATATATATATTATATATATATATATATATATATATATTTATATATAATAATATATATTAACAAAATAATAACTGCAATTTAAGGACGCAAAATGTTTGGTATCGGTTAAAGGTACGGCATAACTTTAAAGCCCCGAATACATACTCATGCACAAATTCGCCAGTACCAGAAGAGAGCCCCCCTCACACACGAGTACCCACACACACGAGGTAAATCGATGCATCAATATATATATATATATATATATATATATATATATATATATATATATATATATATATATATATATATATATATATATATATGATTTACATGAAATTTGGTGTACTTACATTCTTTTATGTAACTACAAGAAAATGGTGTCAAAAATATTAAAAATTAAAAAAGGGGGGCTCCAACTCCAATTTTAGGTTTTAAGTGGTTTCTGTGGAACAAAATGATATCATATTTGAAACCTTAATGACTAATATGCAAACACACATGATGGTATGGGTTTTAAAGAGATTGGACGAATTAAACTGCTAGTTTATTCTTAAACAAGTTTAAAACGTTGTGAGGCTTATTTTTGCAGCAATTTTTAAACAACTTCAAACTTCAAAGTTAATATTCAACATTTTTCAATGGGAGTTGCAATGAAAATACATAATGATGTATTTTTAATATTTACCTATCCTAATTCCAGTTTCTAATAGGGTTTAATCAAATTTTTTAACAACAAAAACAAGTTAGAAAGTAAAATCCTTTTAATGGCATATTAAGAGACACAACAGCTGTGTATGAAGCCAGTTCCAAATTGAATAAATAATAAAGGAATGACAGTAATTTGAATTTACCGCTATTTTCCCATTATAAATTTTAAGCAAAGTTTTCTCTGAACGTGTCAAATAATGACGTCACGAGCCCTGCCCTCCAAAGCAGACTGGCGATTGGTTACAAGGACAATTTTAATTCAATACAATAATATTGTGTAAATAATACAGTACAATTTCGTAAATACTTATTATTTTGTGCAAACCTGCGGTAACCCCATCCAAGCCATCTGCGCCAATCATCATCATCATCAACTGATTCGTCTAAATAAATTGCTTAATCTAGCACTTTTTTAAATTATTTGTTACTAGTTCTGGTTCGTGATTGAAATATTCGTTATTATTTTTTTTTTTTAACTTAATTAATTTATATTAGGACACACATATCGTTTAATTCAAGTTCCGGAGCTGAAGAGACAGAAAGGAACTTTAAACAATGTAAGAAATAAGTTAAATTTTCTTTATAAACTTGTTTTTTTTCCGAATTTTCTAAAAATCTGTTATTTAAAATTATCATTTATTGTTAAAATTATTATTATTATTATTATTATTATTATTATTATTTATTATTATTATTATTATTATTATTATGTGAGAATATATCCTTTATAGAGGAAGCTTTAGCACAATATAATAGCAATGGAATGTTTCAAAAGGCGATTAAATAACAGCAGGGATTAGCAGAAGAAAAAGATGAAGCCCCTTCATCTATATGTCCGTCAGGGTCTCCAGCAGTAATGAGTAGCAGTCGCAAGAGGAGACTCTCCTTCGTTAACAAGAGAAGTGATGACGATGCTCAAAACACATATGAAGAAAAATAGAGGAATAAACTCTGCAGCAGAACCAACGCTTAGAGTTTTCAGCTAGGCGGACCAAGAAGTAACTTGGAACCTCGAAATATAGATTGGACCGAAGCCACTCCTAGCGGCTATGACGCCGTAATACCCTGAGTAGACCTTCGTGTTGCTTCGTGTGAGGAAATTGGACTGCGAAAACAGTCATCTTATTAAGTCCCTCGGATGGTTGCATTGCAAGGAAAGGATTATTACCTTGCTGCCGCTTTCGGTTTTAAGGCTATTATCATGGCTGCTGGCCTGACTATGCATACATATGAAATGGATTATTTTATTGCCTAACAACTTTCAAAGAAATATGTTTGTATCAACCCCCTGGCCTATGAATATGTTGGGGGATTCTTTGGTGGGCATTGAACTGAAAACCACATTCAAAAGTGCATGACAGGTTTACTAGAAAGTATACCAAAGGGCTGAACTCGTCTTGCACACTTCATCACCTATTGAATATCCAATGACATTCCAATTTATAAGGCCACGTTCTTGGTTGTCCCCTTTCTTTGAGAGCCACGTGGAATAGTTTACAGAACTATACCCAACATGTACAATGTTATTTACCTACAACAAACGTTTATAGAGCTTAAGTTACGCTTTAGCCCTTAAATGAAAAGGATTAATAGCACGCCTAAATGCTTAATGCTTCATCTAAATTTAAGTCAAATAATTACCCAAACCGTCATTTTTCTTATTCTAACGTATATTTTAGAGACCCTATAAAATCGAAATTCAAGTACAAAAAGTTAATTTTATGATTTTACTCCTTGATCTTTAAATTTGTCATTCTCAGGTTTTTCTTCTAACAATCAGTATGATCATTCATTTAACTTTGATAAATCGCAGTCTGTCACTAATCTCTCTAATGATACTAATTACAAGCCCCATCCGTACTTCAAAGGTCCCCACGATAATTCCCTTATCTTTTCAAGATCTCACAAAAAGGTCGATTAATTTAATAGCACTCCTAATCTTAAATCTTTTTCGCCAGAGTACAAGAAAACACTTTTTACTTTCTCTTTTTCACTTCACGTATTTCAAAAAAATTTCCATCACCTAAGTCTAAGCAATGGCTGCTGCTATATAGTTATACCATACACCTCTAGGGTTATGCCATAGTACTGTGTCGTGCCTATTTTTATATAAAGATGCAGTTATTTCACTACACACAATCACAAAACATGGATGGCACAGATCTTTTCCTCCAAAATTTGCAAAGCTGAAAATTAAAGCCATTTTTATTCAAGGAAGCATCTTCAGGTGTCACAAATTCAAACGGGCCTATCACGTAGTGAAAACATTATCATTGCATTTTTTTATGAATATTTAAAAGGAGAATTAAAATTGTGAAATATAACCACAAAATATCTTGACCCACAATCTCATTACTCTCTTAAAGTCATTAATTAAAAAAATATATCACATGGATGTACTATAGCTTACTAAAATATCTTAAAATATAATATAAATAGTTCATTGCTAAGATAGTAGTATACATAGCTGATATACATATTCTGAATCTGGTAAGAAAATATAAATATTGTATGGCTACTATTCAAAAAGTATAGCTAGCATAATATAATGAATGATAGTAAATAAGTTCAAGATTTGCTGTTTCTGCGATTGGTTCTACTAACCGGCTAAGAAAAATTACACTTTTCGGTAGATAGGGAATAATTAGCAATCGAATTTTTCAAATTCTTTACGTGTTGGATTAGAATCATGACTTTCTCAGAAAATTCTTTGACATAAGAGAGACTTCTCATTTTCTTGAGAACGTTCTTATTTTCCGTAAGAATATTGCCAAACACGAAAACCGGCTTAAGGTAATAATTAGAAGAGAAAATTGCACACGAACCACAATATTTTATCTTACGGTGGTCGTTCCAAGAAAATCTGGAATAACATCCGGCTGAAGTGATGGTCAGAAAATCCGGCAAATTTCTAAGTTTCTTGATTTCCGTGGAACGATCGGATGTCATCCGACATATATTAGCAAACGTAAATGTTTATCTAATTTAATCAATCAGTTAATTTATTACATCAAATAATGTTATTTATTTTTAAAGATTTTGTCGGCAATCATCATTAAAATTATTGGAATCATCGAAAATACGATAAATAAATATTTAATTTGCCTTATTTAAAACTCGATTAATGATCAGAAGATAAAATAAGACGCGTACGTAATAATTTGTGAACAAATGTATAAGGTATTCATATTAATTTACTGTTTTAGTTCACTTGACTGTTCATGATTCGCTGCAGCGAAAATTGGAGAAATTTTAGGATGTAAATCTAGCTTCAACAAGCTGCAGATTTATTAATTATAGAGTTCAACAGATTCTGTAATCGAAATACCGATACTCTCTTTTCCTGTCGATCCGTTATTATATATATAGTATATTATATACTATATACTATAATATATATACTATATATATAATATATATATATATATATATATAATATATATATATATATATATATTTATATATATATATAATTTAGTATATTATTATATAATATATGTATATATTTAATTTTATTTCGTTCCATGTTAAAGAGTACTTAAAACTCAGTGCTAAACCTCTCATATTATAAAGTTTAATCCAATTATACCAATATTTTTTTTTTTCAAATTTCGTTTTGTTTTTATAAGTCTTCTCCAGAAAAAAAATATACATTATTAACTTTAACATTTATAGATTTTATAATAATGTTATATTATTTTTTTTGTATATATATATATATATATATATATATATATATTTATATATACTTAATTATTATATAATCATATGATATAATAATATATAAATATAATATAATATATATATAAAAATATATATATATAATATATATATCTATAATATATATATATTTATATCCATCATAATAATATATTCCCCCTTTCCAATTTAACCCTGATTTTGAATCCCTTCTTTTTTAATAAAAAAAATTTTTTTTAATAAAAAAAAAAATAAATTTAACTAAAATACACCATGAGCTTGGCTTGAATGCACCCTAAATGTATTTGGAATTTTACATGACGTCAAAGGTCCATTGTTATGACTTTTGGATTTTTTGAAGACTGGCAAAAGCCCCAGCCCTACTCTCTTGCAACATTTGAGCAATGGAAAAAAAGTGCAGACCTAAAATACATATCTCTGGAGCTAGAACTATGTTTCTAGTTCTGCCACAACTGGCATATAAACAAATACATTGATAAATATAAAAATTTAAAAATCAAACTTTATAAAGTGGCCACTGGATAAAAAGGAAAAATATTGATAAGTAAACTAATAATATATTTTTTTATTTTTTCAAATATTAATGTAAGTGGTCTAGACTACCATACCTAGACTTGAAGATAAACAAAAGGCTTGAGCACACCCAAGATAAGGAGATACAGTATATCCAAATTGGAGGAATTTCATATTCTAAAAAGGGTAAGCATTCTGTTAAAAATTGGACTTAGCTGATGGTGTATCAATTTTTAACTTGCCCTCTATATCTAATATGGTAGATTCAGAAGAGAAACTTACCTAAATTATTAAAACTTAATATTATAACTAATTAACCTAAAAAAGTTTACTATTCTAAGTTCACAAAAAGAGATTAAAAGTCAAATTTTAGATTTTAATTAATAATAATATAATAATAATTAATAATAATAATAATAATAATAATAATAATAATAATAATAATAATAATAGAAACAGGAACCTAAAAAAGTCCCATCCTTTCAGATGGTTTATTGGTTCCAAACCGGATAGTAAAATTGGTAATAGTTTCACAGAAGAGGAAAGAACATCAGCTACTCAAAAGAGGACTTCTTTCCCCATTTTTTTACTAATAAATTTTTTATTAATTAATACCCCCTATATATAAATAGTTGTAAAGTTTTTTAAGTAAAAATTTTAAATTAGCTATCTTTGAAAGATCCCTCTTTATAAACTTTCTTCATAATTTATAAAAGTTATTTCTGTGAAATGGCGCAGTCGACAGGATAACTCTCTCTTGAATTTCCTCTGCAGGAGGTCCCTCTGTGCCACATCCTACAGGTGTACCTGTTACTGCAGCAATCTCAGTTGCTGCAATTTTAGTCAAAAATGATCTAGAGCAGCAGCAGATAACCGTCGAGCCCGAGTCAGACAAATCAGAGGACGAAACACAGTTTGAAGCGACACTTAAATATATTAAAGAAGCATTTGCAGAACAGTATTACTGGGAAGAAAAGCTTCTAAAAGCTAGAATAGAAGTTGAAAAGAAGAAGCATGAAACTACAGCTTTGGAAATGCATAATATGCAGATAAAATGTGAAAAAAATGAGTACTATGCCTTTGGCATCTCATCTCTCATAAGCGAACTTGAAAATAAAATAAACCCTATGCAGAATATTTTTTTAAAAATTAATAAATCATATTGAAACTGTGACGCTTGTTTTGAAAAGACCCGAACTCCAGCTCCCTGAATTTGATGGAAAGTCTGAAGATTTTGATTAGATTGTATATAAAAAAAATTTGAAGAAATTAATGGAAAGAGAAAAGTATAATAAATTTGCTAAGCATTCATGTTTAATTGGAAAAACAACTAAAACATTCAGCTAAAATCATTTAATACAAAAAAGCCCTATAGCAGATATGGATTATGATATGGCAAAAATTTTGCTTAAATGTGCCCTTCAGCAACAAGTCTTTACAACAATTTTCAGCTTATTGAAAAAACTTTAAAGCTAAAAAAATTAACTAATGATTTTCTATACTTGGATCAGTGATGCCAAGTTGATAGAAAGCCAAGATAGATAGCTTAAAAATAAATAGTAAAGTGATTTGTCAATACTTTTTCTGGAATAGTTTGCCTGAACAATATCAAACAAAATATATTCAATTATTACAACAATATAACTTATCCAAATTTAGATGAAATTTTAAATATGCATTTGAAGTTCATAATAGAATAGGGTAAGAGTGGGTTAGTAAATACAAAAAACAAATGCAAATAACATAACACTAATAAAACATAACAAGTTGAGAAAAAAACAGTAGCTTTAGCTACTAATATTGATGGAATTCAAAAATCAAAAAACCAAACACTTGAAAACAACAAAAAGGATTGCGTTGGTTCCATTTGTCAAAAACATTGGCAAACAGCAGATTGTATGGACCATAAATTGTATAGTTGCTCAACTTTCAAAACACCTGAATCCAAATTACAAAAAATTAAAGAACTAGGAGGTTGTATTAAATGTGGGTACTTGAATTATATAATTGAAAACTGTAGGTTTAAATTTAATGTAAATGTAAGAAATTGTAATTCATGGCACTCCGCATTTTTATGTATTAGAAAACAAAGGAGAGATTTTAGCCAACTTCGGAAAACCAAAAAAACAATAAAAATAAAAATAATGCACAAGCAAAAACATCAACCAATGTTGTTGAACAAAATGTTACTCCTGTAGAAAAACCTTCTTCAAAACAAGTAGCAAATTGTTTATTATTAAGTTCCTTAAATGTAACAAGCAGTCAAAACATAACTCTTCCTACCTTCACCACAACTTATATTATCAAACTTCTATTATAGAAATTGATGTAAAAATAAAGAATAAAATAAACAGTATTGTTAGCAGCTGTGTCTCTTGCATAAACCAAGTGAATATACCTTTCCCCTCACAATTGCGCCTAAAGGGAATTTGAGACATAAAAATCACCTTTAGCTAATAAGCACCTAAGAAATAAAAAAAATAGGGAAATCCATATACTATTAGGTGTGAATGGAGCCCACATACTACCAATAAATGCATGTTCATTTGGGTTAACAAACAACAGTTCACTTGTTATATTACACTTCTTAGGAATCTTATTAGCTGGGGACTTGAATAAATTAATAAAAAATTTGCCATATTTGAAGTATATAAAGAAATTTACAGAGCAAGCCAACTTGCTCGCAAAAAATGTCAAAATAGAAAATAAGATGGAATGGACTAGAAATTGGATTACCTATCTCATATCTAGCCTCAAAATAATAATAACTAGCTTAGAATTGGATGGACGATTGTAGTTAGATAAAAAATTTAAAAGATTTATAAATATATGATAGTTTTGAATGTCCCTAAAAAATTCACAGAACTTATATAAAACACTTGATAACAAATACACTTGTAGATATGGATACAGGTCGATTGATTATGGCTTGAAATAAATGGAATAATAAATAATAAAATTTATGCCAAATAATTTTTATTTGGCTAATTCTGGTATTGAATCAGTACATAAAAAATATAAAAAAAGAAGCCTCTAAAATTAGAAGCGTACAATAATGTCATAATTGACCAACTTAACCAAGGTATCATTCAACCTGTTGAAATAAATACAGTAAAAAAATAATTAAAGTGTCATTTTTTAGCTCCTAATGCAGTATTTAGAGATCACGTAGAAACGACAAAAATGCAGAATTGTATATTTGTCGAAACTATGGATAAAAACCAACCAACTAACTTATTTTTCCATTTAGCTTGCCAGGACCTAATTTAAATAATAGATTGGATATTGCATTAACACACTACTCAGGTTTAATAAGTATCTGCTGGTATTCGATTTGGAGAAAGGTTTTTCACCAGATTAAATTGCCTTGGAAGGATACAGAAAAATTCCACCATCAAACGTTTCAAAAATATAAAAACAAAAATGATTTTAGTGTAGTTTCTTATAAATTAATGCGACTTCCTTTTGGTATTAGATGTAGCCCTTCTATCCTCATGGTAGCACTTTATATAATATTAATATTGCATGTTAACATGTGATGAGTTTGAATATGAACTTTGGAAGATTTTGTATAACCTGTCTTATATGGATAACTTAGGTTATTCTTCATCTTCTGAAAGTGAAATTATTCTTGTTTATCATAAGTCTCATGTAATATTTAACAATTATGGGTTTAATTTGCAACAATTTCATAGTAATTCAACAGAGTTTAAAAAATTAAATTATAGTGAGTTAGGCAATAACACGCAATGTAGATGAGCCTATAAATAATCACATTTAAGCTATAGGGATTAATGTGGGGATACTCATAATGATACCTTATATAACAAAAATAATGAAATGGATCCCAAAGCAAACACTTTGAGCAAACACTTTGAGATCTATTTTAGTCTACTATAAATGGTCTATTTGACCCACTAATATTGGGCTTCCTGGAAAAAATAGGGCTAAAATTTATTTTTACATAAACTACAAATAAAGATTTACATTGGACACCAAAACTAAATTAGTAATTTATTTAAAGAAATTAAAAAAATATTTGCTCACAGTATAATAAAAGTAAAAAACCAGAAAATAAAAAGATTTATTGGAGATTATGCTTCTTCATATAATATTATAGCATTTACTGATGCTAGTAAAGACATTTATGGTAGTGTCTTATACTTACAAAATAAAGATAATAATTGAGCTGCATTTTTTGTGTGCAAAAAATAAATTAATTTCAAATAAAAATAGTAATAGATCTATTCCAGTTCTAGAGCTATTTGCTGTAAAATTTGGAGTTCAGTGTCTAATAGAAATGTTTGACAATTTAACTAATACTTTTCACACTTCTTAAAATAAAAAATTTACATTTTATATACTGATTCAATGGTAAATCTAAATTACTGATAAAATAAAATAGAGAAATTTAAACAAAATAGAAATAAAAGGGACATTATAAATAATCAGCTGAATTTTATTGAAACTGCATGTTTAAAAACACCCGATAATTTTTCATCATTGTGAAGGATCTCAGAATCCTAGTGATAACGTTACGCGATGTGTTTAATATAAGGTTTTATTAAAAAATTCACTTTATTTTAATGGGCCTATATTAAATTAACAAAAATGACAAGATTTAAAGTTAACTGTTTTAAAATCCCTTATATTAATAAATAATACAAGATTTAATATTTATAATAAATTCAAACTTTTCTTTTGTACCCTATTTAAATTAGATAGGGTTTTCTTCTTTCGGATAAAACTATTTAAGCGTTTCACACTATGAAGAAATGTTATTTCACATTAAAACTTAAAGTACATGAGAAAAATCCACTTTTGTTTTCCAATTTTTGTACCCAAATTGCAATATGCTTATATGAAGAAAGCTGTAATGTTATTTTTAGAAAGATATAATCAGTTAATTATTTTCTCAGAAACATATTCAATATTTAATAACCCAAAAAAATAATAAAGAAAACCATAATTATTTCACACAACCTAATCTTTTTCTTGATAAAAACAATATAATAGAATAAGAAAATTGCAAACTTATATGCTGATTTTAATCAAAAAAATCCAATATTGTTGCATATAAATCATTCACTAGAAGGATATAATATTAAAGAATTACATGGTAAAAATGAACATGCAGTGTGATATAAACGTTCTAGCTATAATAAGAAAGGAGTTTTATATTCCAACACTTATTTCAAGTAGTAAGAAAAATATAAAAAAAACTGCATAAAAAATGTAAATTAATGTATGGCAGAACCATAAAAATTATTCAAAAACCATTACAAAGATTATAGGATAAATCCATCTCAAATTCCATTTAGAGAAATATTTATTTTGAACACATTGGGCCATGTTAATATAAAAATAAATAATTGGTGGTAAAGAAGGTTTACATATTAATTATTAACTTGCACATATACCAGAGCTGTAAACCTTATTCTATGTAAAAAATGTAGATAATAAGTGCTTGATTTCTGCTTTTCAATTTCATGTGTTTGACTTTGGATTTCCACAACTTATAGTAAGTGGATCAGGGAAGTAGTTTAATAAGCTCAGTGCAAATTATTAAAACATTTCTTGATGATGTAGATTGTTAAAAATTAGTTTAACTCTCCATAATATTAAAGATTTTAGAGTTTAGTAAAGCTAGTTTTTCTAGGAGGTTTAGTTGAATCTTTAGTCAAACAGGTGAAAAATATAATATATAATAAATAAAAAATAAATAATAGGAAAAAATAAAATATTAAGCAGGATGAGTTTTCTTTATTAGTTAGGGAAAACAAATATGCTTATAAATAAAAGGCCAGTACCATTTAAGTCAATATTAAGAAAACCCTGAGGTGGGATTCCAAACATTCCATTTTGCAATAACACCGGATATCATTGCCTGAAAGGATATGAGGTCCCGCTTTGGATTGTTTCTTCTCATTTATTTCATGATGCATAATGGTGTAGATCATTCAGATGATCCTGATTGGTCTCCTTGTTGAACCTGATCAGGATCAGTTATATTTGACTCTGGAAAAAAATACAGAAAAGTTGATTTAATCTAATTTGATTGATTTGTATAATGAAGCAACCAATTAGTAGAGACAACTAACTTCAGTTGAATCAAAGACAATATAAAAAAAACAAAACAAACGACTTCAATGTCATTGTCGATAGTCATAACTAAAGGAGAAATTACTAAACCATACTGTACAGCATGGAAAAGTACAAGATGTAAAAAAATAATAGCTTAGGAGAAGCTGTTTCTGTAAAATTAAAAAATCAAATTCAACTAATAAAATAAAAGCTTTGGTTTAGATGAGCTGAAAAAAAAATAATACCAATTTTTTTCCTATCTGGACACAGGTTCCAACACTAAAATGATAATAATAGGATATTTATGGCATTAAAGCTGACAGTGGAACAAAAAAGGAGAGCTGATGTTCAGTGAAGATAGCTTCATAAAAAGCTCATAAATCAAGGGCAACTTTAGTATCTCCAACAGTGGTTTATAATGGGTATCTGTGTCCTTCTGTAATAGAGACATTGCCATGCATTTGAATAAACAATGTTTGAAGACTCAAATGACAATGTCTCGCATGCTTTTCAAGTGGGTGTCTGTGTCCTTCTGTAATACAGACATTGATATGCATTTGAAATAACAATGTAAAGTAAATTTGTTATCAAATTTACTTTGCATACTTTTCAAAATTAAATTCATTTAGAATTTAATTTTGGCCTCCTCCCAGTGTAAAAAAAATATATATATAATCAACAGGACAAGAGAAATGAGTGTCAAGAAATTGGGAAAAAATTCAAAACCAAGGAAAGAAATTGTATAATGTATATTATGTACCTTATACAATGTATATTTTATTATATAATATATAGTATATATACTAACTATAATATATATATATGTATATATATATATATATATATATTTATATATATATATATATATATATATATATATATATATATAATATATAATATTTTTTTTTTTTTATTCAAGTGGCTCCATATTTGAAGTGTAAATTTATTCAATATATGTCTTTTTATTAATAAAAATAAATTTTTTTTAATAAAAAAAAATAAATTTAACTAAAATACACCATATGAGCTTGGCTTGAATGCACCCTAAATGTATTTGGAATTTGACATTGACGTCAAAGGTCCATTGTTATGACTTTTGGATTTTTTGAAGACTGGCCAAAAAGCCCAGCCTACTCTCTTGCAACATTTTGAGCAATGGGAAAAAGGTGCCGACCTCAATAACATATCTCTGGAGCTAGAACTATGTTTCTAGTTCTGCAACAACTGCCATATAACAAAATAAATAATAAATATAACAAATTATTAAAAATAAAATTATTATTATTATTATTATTATTATTATTATGTGAGGATATCCTTTTAAGAGGAAGCTTTATCACTGAATGCCATAGCTAATGAAAAAACAGTAGGATTAGCAGAAGATAAAGATGAAGCAGCTTCATCTATATGTCCGTCAGGGTCTCCAGCAGTAATGAGTAGCAGTCGCAAGAGGAGACTCCTTCGTTAACAAGAGAAGTGATGACGATGCTCAAAACACATATGAAGAAAAATAGAGGAATAAACTATGCAGCAGAACCAACGCTTAGAGTTTTCAGCTAGGCGGACCAAGAAGTAACTTGGAACCTCGAAATATAGATTGGACCGAAGCCACTCCTAGCGGCTATGACGCCGTAATACCCTGAGTAGACCTTCGTGTTGCTTCGTGTGAGGCAATTGGACAGCGAAAAAAGTCATCTTATTAAGTCCCTCGGATGGTTGTATTGCAAGGAGAGGATTATTACCTTGCTGCCGCTTTCGGTTTTAAGGCTATTATCATGGCTGCTGGCCTGACTATGCATACATATGAAATGGATTATTTTATTACCTAACAACTTGCAGCCAATATGTTTATATCAACCCCCTGGCCTATGGATATGTTAGGGGATTCTTTGGTGGGCATTGAACTGAAAACCACATTCAAAAGTGGACGACAGGTTTACTAGAAAGTTTAACAAAGGGCTGAACTCGTCTTGCACACTTTATCACCTATTGAATATCCAATGACATTCCAATTTATAAGGCCACGTTCTTGGTTGTCCCCTTTCGTTGAGAGCCACGTGGAATAGTTTACAGAACTATACCCAACATGTACCATGTTATTTACCTACAACAAACGTTTATAGAGCTTAAGTTACGCTTTAGCCCTTAAATGAAAAGGATTAAGAGCACGCCTAAATTCTTAATGCTTCATCTAAATTTGTCAAATAATTACCCAAACCGTCATTTTTCTTATTCTAACGTATATTTTAGAGACCCTATAAAATCGAAATTCAAGTACGCAAAGTTCATCTTATGATTTTACTCCTTGATCTTTAAATTTGTCATTCTCAGGTTTTTCTTCTAACAATCAGTATGATCATTCAATTAACTTTGACAAATCGCAGTCTGTCACTAACCTCTCTAATGATACTAATTACAAGCCCCATCCGTACTTCAAAGGTCCCCACGATAATTCCCTTATCTTTTCAAGATCTCACAAAAAGGTCGATTAATTTAATAGCACTCCTATCTTAAATTATTATCGTAACGATCGTAAAAATCAATCTCTAGGCTTTGACAATTAATTTTTAACTTTTTTTTTTGGGGGGGGGCGGAGGCTAGATTATGAACGTGATAAGTTGATTTAGTATGTCCCATATACCTTTAAAGAAAATTTTGAGGCCATTATTGAGAGAGGAAGAGAAAATTTGGAGTATAGAAAATAAAAAGCGATAATTGTAACAAATTTATATAATATTATAATATTGATGAAACAATGGTTTTCAAGGCGTAAATTAGTGCTGGCCGAGCACTGAAAATTTTCCGCCACCGCACATCACCAAAAGTCATTTTTGTCTTACCGTAACGCACCGCACCGCACCAAAATATGGGCAAAACACACCGCATCTGGTGCGTCGGCCAACCCTAACGTAAATACTAACATTCATATAGTCTTCGAACTGATTATCAAAATTCAGCATCCTTAATCACAGGAAGTCATAAAATCATTTCATAAATATAAATGTCATTAATTACTCCTATTAGAGATAAAATCCGAGGAAATTGATAGTCATTCATAATAAATAATATAAATATAAATAAGGGCATTTCTTATAGATTATGTAACTAATAACATACTAAAAGATACTAAAATAAAATGTCGTTTAAAAAAGCACTTTTGGATATTTTCAATGAATCTGACGTAGAGACGGTTTTGGAGCTAAATCAGTTAAAAAATTTCCTATTCACAACATTTTTTACTATATTTATATTTTTTACTATATATTTTTCTATATTTGCTTAAAAAAATGAAGTCAGATCTTGAAAGCTCCCACTAATTTTTTTATTTTATTTCATATAAACCTTTTTAATTGTTTGTATGCTTATTTTTGTTATATATATATATATATATATATATATATATATATATATATATATATATATATATTATATATATATATTATATACCTATATATATATATATACTATATACTATATATATATATACTATATATATATATATATATATATATATATATATATATACTTTTGTTAATTTTAAAGATCTATAATTTATGCATTCATAAAATTGTTTACAAATTTTAAAAAAAAAAAAAATGGTAAAAAAAGGATTTAAAAGATGTTTAAAATTCGAGATACAATATTCGAGTTGATATTTGCATATGATGAGGATGTCAGCAATCCTTTCGCCGCTTAGAATTTTAAGCCGAGTTATAGTTTATTTTTTCGTTTAAATTTTTAATTTTTAGTTTATTATTATTTATTGTTAGATATACTATATGGTTTTGTACTTTTGTTCCTTTTTAATTAATATTTTATTTAATAAAGTATTTTTAGGTTTTAATACGAATTCTCCCACATTAGTTTGTATGTGTTTGATAACTGATTAGTGCTTGATCGTACATACTCATTTACTTTATTATTTATTTATATTTATTCTTTGTGTACGAGAGCTTGAGTGTGCTGGTTTGTGTGAGCGGCTGATTGAATGACTGGTCAGAGTAGATATGGGGGTTTTCGCAAGAGGGGTTTTTCTATTGACTTTGCCAACATGCGTGGCCTTCGTGCTTATCAAGAATTCGAGCTATGAAGAATCGTCTTTATAAAACAACCGAACGTTCTTCTTTGGAGTACTTCAGTTTTCTCACTATTCTTTCAAATATAGCTAGCGCTATAAATTCCCAGCCTCTTTAGATATACATAGTATGCCAACCGCGTCATTTCGTTAACGCCTAACGTTTTTTTAAACCTCATTCTAAAACTAACCTAACCAAGTAGTTCCAGGAACAGATTCTGACAGTCGGTTCTCGAATTCTTCCTCATCAGCAGAACTGGTTTGATCTTCCAAGCACAAATCAGAGAAATTAAAGAAATTACGCACCCGTTGGTATGGCGTGTATCTTATAGGTTTCAGGAAAACCAGTCTAGACCTTTACCAGGCAAAATGGGAAAATAATATAATGATCAATGACGTGATGCTTATAAAAAGCCCAGTCAAATTGGATATCGTCAAACTTCTGTATGGGGATTGGGGACGACAATAAAGAGAGTCAGATATTTATAAGAATGCCTGGAGACAAAAATTGTACTCTATTAAACATCTCTACCAGCTGGAGTTATCTTTGACCCACAGTGTGTCCAGCACAACTTCAACTCCTCCAACCAATGTCTCAGTTGATCCTTTAGGGAACATTCAGTCTGTTCCCATGTCTGACCCAAATGCAACAAAATGTCCTAGTCCTATTCCCATGCGGCAGCAAGAGCATTTTTAAGATGCCGTTTCCTCGGACGATTCGGAGCAAGATTTCCTTTGCTGCACCAACCCTAATGATGTCATCAACCTTGATGAGGAAGGTATTAAAATTCCATTATAACTACTAGGAATATCCTAGATCAAGATCTAGCCACCACGTTAAAAAAAATTACATTTTCTTAAGTTTAATTTTTATATTTAATGACACATTTTGGTCTCTAAACTTGATGTTGCCCAGACTTAGTCCTTATGTAATATTTAGGATACAGATTCGCGAGGTTACGTATTATCTATAAAAAAAATTAAACTAGTTATGAATTTCAACTTTAAGATTGACGCGTTTGATTTAGAATATGTAATATCTGATAAGATCATGTTTGGATAATCTCCGGATAATCTAAATTGTGTTAATTTTTAGTCTCAAAAAGTGTATTTGTGATACAGAATGTACTATATATTTGTGTAAGTATTAGTCCTAAAACACCTGTGTATTGGTACAATTTTTGAGGTCGTCTGCATTGAAGAAGTTTTATTTATAAATAATAGCTAAAAAATTGTGGAGTTAGAAGAAAGTGTATTTGGTAAGAGAAAATATCATAAAGGTAAATTTGTAGATGGAACCTGGGTACTAGGTAGTGTCGAAAGGTGCAGTAAAAAATGGTTTCCTGTGTTCATTGCTAATAGAAGCAGCGCAACTCTTACAACCATTACTGAAAATCATGTTGAAAAAGGTTGTTATATACAGATTGCTGGAAAGGATATAAAGATCTAGATAAACTGAATTACCATCATCTTACCATAAATCATTCTTTACACTTTAAAGACCCTCAAACTTGGGTCCATACGAATACGATAGAAGGCACTTGATCACAGGTAATATATATTAGTGTTATTAACTGTTGAAAAAGTTATGTATCTAATTGTATTGTATTCATTTTCAATATTTTATCCGAGAAATGCTTGTTATAGGTTAAATCTAATATGCCTACAAAGGGAAGGAAAAAAGAACATCTATTGGGATACCTGGCACAATTTCTTTGTTTACGAAAATATAACGAAGATCCCTTTCTGTCATTCATTGAAGCTCTGAGAAATTTTTCTATTTAATGTAAGTATATTTATATTCGAAAAGCTGGCTTAAGTGAACTGATAAAAAATACAATTTACGGCTTTCATGGAAAAATTATTTTTTAGGGGGCTCGAGCCGACGGGGGAGAGGGGGACGCCCGTCGTCCAGCGGGAGGCCAGACTCCGGCCATCTTTGCGGTCTAGGTTGCGGGTATCCTTTGGTTAAATAAAAGGGAGCTAGCAATTTATTGTACAATATATGCCTCCATTCAAGATAGACTGAAACATTCAATTTTTTCCCAAGCTTCCAAAATCTGTAAAATTTCTCCTTGACATTCTCCTTTTCTGCAAAAGAAAATAATTTTTATCAAAAAAGTTAAAAAATTATTATTATTATTATTATTATTATATATATATATATATATATATATATATATATATATATATATATATATATATATATATATATATATATATATATATATATATATATATATATATATATATATATTAGGTTTACCAATAAATATTTTCTTTTTGCATAAAAGGACAGTCCCAAGGTCAAATTTTTAAGATTTGGCAACCAACGGAAAAATGAATGTGTCACTCTATATTATATATGATATATATATATATATATATATATATATATATATATATATATATATATATATATATATATATATATATATATATATATAGTATATATATGTGTATGTGTGTGTGTGTGTGTGTGTGTAAAATGTGTAAAATTTTACTTTTCGGCAGCACTAATCTTTTTTTAGTTCATTTTCGATATTTGTTGGGTTCGATTAAATCGAAAATCGATACTTTGTTATATCGATACATAAAATCAATATTTGGTAATATCGATACATAGTATATATATATATATATATATATATATATATATATATATATATATATATATATATATATATATATATATATATATATATATATATATATATATATATATAAAATCAAATGTCCCAAATGGTTTTGAGATTTATAGAGTACGAATAGATTGTTGCGAATAAGTCCCATAAGTACATAAGTACTCATTTTGGGATTTATTGTTTTTTGGGTATATCACTAACGAATACCCACGGGTAGTCCGGGCCCCGATGTCAGGAGTCGGGTCTCGGCCTCTAGGTGGCTCCGGGGATGGCCTCCGGAACCCCCGCTCTTGGTCTTTGGGTGTCGCGGGGTTCGACCATCCCCCCGGGGTATTAAACGTCCCGTTCTCGAGCCCCCAAAAGGGTAAATACTCCATTTTAGGGGGCTCGTTGACTCACTGTGCCGTAAAAGTAGCCCTAAACTTTATTGATCCACTGTGCCGTAAAACTAGCCCTAACTTTTACTGATAAACTGTTTAGTAGCTGCCGAAAGATATATATATATATATATATATATATATATATATATATATATATATATATATATATATATATATATATATATATATATATATATATATATATATATATATATATATATATATATATATATCTCCTCACGGAAAAAGTTAAACCAGTCTACAACTGTTTTTGGACTAAAATCAACGTACATTGATACCTTTGCTAGTGTTACATCTTGTACAAAATAAAACAATGCAAAGTTCATCTTTGTATGATAATACTATTGGCAAACCAATAGTTTTGGGGGAAAACTTTATACATTTTACTACAACTATGGCCCTAGCAATAAAATTTAAATTTTTCTCCAACTCTTACTATTGAACATTCTTTTAAAGATTTCTCATCTCTTTTCTTGCAAAATTAGGTTGAAAATTTCTATAAAAAAAAACTAGCAAACTCCAATCGTTTTGGCATATATCAAACAAATCACTTACATTCATTTCTAAACTTTACTCTGACAACTCCACTTAACACAACCGATGCATATAAACTTTGAACCGAGACTGATCCGTTTTTTTTTTTTTTTTTTTTTGTATTTTATCATATCTATTACAAATAATCGATTTACAACTAATCGATTTAATATTACAATAGCAATGTCTCGTTAATTCCCATAAAATATCGAGTGGACTTAGTTTTTATTTTTCTGCGACCGAAAAGTAAAATTAAGCAATGATATAGTATATATATATATATATATATATATATATATATATATATATATATATATATATATATATATATATATATATATATATATATATATATATATATATATATATATTAGAGATGGAAAGAATATGAATTTTTTATATTCGCTTGGACGAATACGAATATTTTTTTTAATATTTAAGAATATTACGAAACCCATTCTTCTTATTCTATCTTCAAAATATAAATTGGATATCTTTAAGTCAACGATTTTATATTTTTATATTGCACCAACATTTCTTATAAGAGTTTGGCCGTAGAATTAACTACGTTTCCAGGATGCGGGTCGTGGGACCACTCTTTCAGTGCATACCACTAACCTCTTTCTTACCCCAACCACCGCCATTTTAAAAGAAGTTTTTAAATCTTCAATCTTCAAACCCTAAAATTAGTTATATTTTAGGAACGATAACGTTTCTCTTTTCGTTGCGAGCCTAGAACGTTTCTCATCAAAAATAAGACCAGCACCGCTAGAAAGGCGCTCGCTTGCAACGCTTGAGAGGGCCAAGCAAGATATGATCTTGCTAATACATCTATATTAAAATACTTATTCACATAGTTTTTCCACCATTCAGGTTTTTCATTCATTGAATGTTTTTTGAAATTTCCTGATAAACATTTCTCTTCGTCATCTCTACAAGAAAGAATATTGCTCATGGCTTCTGATAAAGTTATGTTGGTGGAAGTAGGTTTTTTTTTCTTAGGTAAGGTTTCTTCAGTTTAAGATTTAGGTTATGTCTCAGCATTCCTCCAATCAAGACTATTTTTCTATCATAGTTTGATGCGTAAAGTTTTGTTGTAAATCTAG
>JABUQX010005084.1:0-12500 GCA_015478945.1 Trachelipus rathkii
AATATATAATATATATATATATATTAATATATATAATATATATATATAATATATATATATATATAATATATATCATACTATATTATATATATATAATAATTATAATATATTTATATAATATATATATTATATATATATATATATAATAATATATATATAATATTATAGATATATATATATATATATATATATATATTATATATATATATATATTTATATATATTATATATATATATATATATAATATTATATAATATATATATAATATATATATATATAATATATAAGATATATTATATAAATATATATATATATATATATATATATATATATATATTATATATATATATATATATATTATATATATATATATATATATTTATATATATATATATATATATATATATATATATATATATTATATATTTATATATATATATATATATATATACTATATATATATATATATAATATATATATATAATATATTATATATATATATATATATATATATGTTAATAAATATATTAATATATATATATATTATATATATAAATAATATTATATATATATATATAATATATATATGATTATGTAATATATATTATAATATAAATATAATATATTATATATAATATATACTTATATATTATATATATATATTATAAAATATATATATATATATTATATATATATTTTTATATATATAATATTTATATATATATATATTATATATATATATTATGATAATAGTAATATATATATATATATATATATAATATTATATATATATAAATAATATTATATATATATATATTATATTATATTATATATATATATTATTATATATATATATATATATGTAGTTTATATATATATATATATATATATTTATATATAATATATATATATATATTATTTATACTATATATATATATATAATATATATATATATATACTATATATATATATATATATATTGTAGGACGAACCAACTAAATTCATAGCATTAGTTAATACTTTATAAAATAAATAGATTGTCTTTCTGAAAGAGTTAAAAAAATTCGAAGGTTTTGTGATCAAAATTTAAGGAAATAAATATTCACAAAAGTTCTGAAATTGTGACGAGGAAAATTACTGCTAAGTCACGAAATTCCAGTTACGTAAAAGGATTTGGAATTGTTTAACTACAAACAAGTTTAATTTTCCCCAGTATCGGGTAAGAGTATTTCTAAAGTTTATTTGTGAAAGGTTTAGTCATTTTTGTTATTTGTGGAAGATTCACTCATTTATTAAAGGAATGATTTTAGGTAGCATTTTTGAAGTAGAAACTTAAAAGTATATTTCAGTGCATTGTGTTCAAAATTGAAAACAAATTTAATAGCAGAATTCAAATTCACATTTAGGTAGCATTTTTGAAGTAAAAACTTAAAAGGATATTTCGGTGCATCGGGTTTAAATTTAAAACAAATTTAATAGTAGAATTCAAATTTACGCATAGGAAATATTTAGCAGTTTGACGATGTAGGATTGTCTTGCGATTTCGAAATAGGGTATTTTATTAGAGTGAATTATGGGAATATTTAAACGATATATAGGATATGTCAAAGAAAAACGGACATTGGAATTTTCCATGCATTTAAGGAAATTCGTGTATGGAAATTGGGTGAAAGGTGACAGATGTAAGTAACGGTGCAATCTGTGTTTAAATCGTAGGTAGATTTAACGCGGACGGAATATTTTATGAAAAGTATATATTATCATGTGTGGTGGGTGTGTGTGTGTGTGTGTGTGGGTGTGCGTGTATGGGTTGTGTGCGGGAAGCACATAGACCATGTAGGTATGAGGAATTTATAACGCACACAGGATTTTTAAAATAAAACACACAGACGAAAGGTTAAGTTATGTAAACTGGAAATTGGGAAGGAAAATTACCGAAAAAATAGGGTGGTTCATTATTATGATATTTATTATTTATATATTTATTATTATTATATATTATATTATTTATTATATTATATATTTTATTATTATTATTATTATTATTATATTATTATATTATTATTATTATATTATATTTTATTATTATTATTTTATATTATTGTTTTACGGTATGCTTGTTAGGGAGGTTTTATAATAGGGTGTGAGGCGCCGCAAAAAGTGTGTACATATTAGGTTAGGGTTAATTTTAAATTATTTATTATTATATTATTATATTAATTTTATTATTATTATTTATTTTATTATTATTATTAATATTTATTATTATTATTATTATTATTATTATTATTATTATTATTATTATTATTATTATTAACGGTGTTAGGATAATTTGTTGTTACTAATTCGATTTAGGGAAATGATGACTTTATAATACAAATTTATATTGTCATTTTCAGGGTGCTGATTGCGGGACCAAATCCAAAGGACAATCGTGTAGCTAAGTTAGCCCCTTTAGGCTCAAATCTAACAGGAAGTGTGGGAGGCATCGTGACGGTGACGACTGGCGCGTTTGTCTCACCCATCACTCATCTGGAAATAACAAATTTGGATCGTGCTGTTGGGGCTGAGTCGATCATTAGCATAGCGAGCTGTGCCTGGTGCTCGTAAGAAATAAATACTTACTGTAGGATTGTCAAAGGAATTTCCCGATCAAGGAAACTAACTTTCGGGCAAATTTGGATAAGTTGCTAAGGAGCGTATCGTTCCGTAAATTGTATAAAATTCTGACATTAAATTGTATTGTGAATATTTTCCGGAAAATTTAATATTGTACATAAATAAAGAATATTTTGGGTACATATATTTCTAGTAATAGGGTATAATAGGTTATATGTATAAATTTAGTAATAGGGTATAATAGGATTAATATACTATATTGGTAATAGGTACAATAGGATTGACATAAAATATAATTGAGTATTTATTTTATTATATCAAAAATTGCATCTCTTTTGTGTTACTTGAATCCTTTTCTTTCTCATTTAGTGTTGTCAGGAATAAGCCTTCTCCAAAGAGAATCCTGGGACCTCGCGTAAAGGCTCTAAATAAATAAAACAAACGAAATCAATTAACGAAAGAACAAGACGTTAACAAATGGTGGCTCCGTAGACTTTGGAAGAGGAATAAAAAAAAAAAAAAAAAGAGAAGAAAAAAAAAAAAAATAGCACGGATATAAAATAAATAAAGGAGAAAGAAAAAAAGGACAACAAGATTTAAGGGATATAAAAAAAATAAAAAGAGGTGTAAGTCGAGGTAACAAAGAGATTATTTATTTTTCTATATATTTTATTTTTTTTCTTTGTTGCCACATTTGAATTTGATATTTGGAAATATTTTTTTTTTTTTTTTTTTTTTGCTAAACCATATTTCTTTCCCTCGTGTTCTTGTTTCTGTATTTAGGAATAAGTACGAAGCAGAGAGAGAGATTTTTTTTAAGGAAAAAATAAAGGAAGAAGGAAAAGAAGCATAATTTGGTTCATCTTTTTGCTTTGTTTTGAAGAAGGAAGGATATAAAATAATTCTGAGTCCATCAAGGAATTGATAATATAAATTGGTTGAGTTTTTCTTTTTTTTAGAGAAAAAAATAATATTGAGTTAAACTTTTTTCTCCTTTTGTGGATACTTTTATTATATAATTATAAATATATATTATATATAGGGCATATTTTTTTTGTAGGGTATATATATTTTCGACTTTGTTTTTCCTATGAGTGGGAAGGAAATGGATAAGACTGGTAAGTCAATCCCCGAAGGGACTGAAGAACCTAAAGAAGATCGAAGTGCAGTAGGTTTGTTAAAACAATTTCAGGATGCCGTAGTAAAGGAGGAAAATCTGAATGTGGACCAATTGGTGACAGTATTGAAAGAAGTGGTCCTGGCTTTGGAAACCAGACGAGGAGGTGAAGGAGAACCAAGGAAAGAAGTAGTAGAAGTTACTGTTGTAGACAGTGTAAAAGAAGCTGCCATAGCAGAACAAAAAAATAGGGTCCGAATTGAGGCACAGGCGTTTCAAAAGTGGAAACTGCAACAAGCACAGAGTATTCGGAAGAAGGGAGTGCTGAAAAAGAAGGCAAAGTATTATACTGATGAGGAGAGTGGCTATGATAGGGAAATGAGTGAC
This sequence comes from Trachelipus rathkii, assembly GCA_015478945.1. Taxonomy (NCBI): domain Eukaryota; kingdom Metazoa; phylum Arthropoda; class Malacostraca; order Isopoda; family Trachelipodidae; genus Trachelipus; species Trachelipus rathkii. The sequence continues at coordinate 4,124 of JABUQX010005084.1, forward strand.
CCATTTGAGGACGAAACCGACTCTGACAAAACTAAAGGTAAAAAGAAAACTAAGAGGAGGAGAAACAGAAAAAGAAGGACAGACAGGAAGTATACAGTAGAAAATAGTTCAACAGAAGAACATGAATCCGAAGCCGAAAGTGAGCCAGACAAGGGAGGAAAAAAGTGGTTGAAGAAACTTGTAGAACTAGAGGAATCAGGAGTGGAACATCAGAAAGCAGTCAGCAGGATTTTTATTATATTAGCAGGAGAAATGATAGAAGTTATGAAATCATTTAGTAGGGCAAATGTAAAGGCGGTAAAACCCCTAAAGTATGGTAAAGAAAAAGTACAGAAATTTGATGCCTTTCTAGAAGATTTCGAAAGGTATGCAAAGGAACAATTAGGGAAGGATAAGAACCGTTGGGTGGTAGAGCTAAGAAATTTTTTGGAGGGCCCAGTTTTGAGAACGTATTATAGTATTTATAGGGCTAAAATAGATTATAATACCATTATAGCCAGGTTAAAGAGTTGGTGCAAGGAAGAAAAAGAGAGCGAACAAATAGATTTGCAGAAGGAGTTCTGGAGAATGGAGATGAGGAAACACGAAAAGTTAGCAGAATTTGCACTCAGGGTGCAAACCACATATGAAGCAGCTACCAAAGAAGAGGATAGGGACAAGCAAGTGTTAAAAAAACAATTTTTGAATTGCTTGCCAAAAGGAATAGCTAGGAGATTCAAAATAAGAATGGGAGGTGAAAAAGAAAGTGTTAAGGTCCGCTGGAAGGACATATTGAACTGGGCACAGGATGAGGATAAACTGAATGACCATGAGGAGGAGTCGAGGGACGAGGCAATCCCAATATGGGCAACCCTACAAAATGAGGGAGATGAAAGGAAAACGTATGCAGATAAGGTGCGATATGGAAAACCAGTGGTGTACCAGCGAGATTCAGGTACCAGAAGAACAAATAGAGGATCATATGAAAATGAGAGGCCAAAGTGTTATTGCTGTAACAAAATAGGACATATGAAACGAGATTGTTGGAGGTTTAGAGGATGGTGCTTAAGATGCGGTAGTGATGAGCATCAGACAAGGGAGTGTGGTCCTCGAAACAACTACAGACAGCAGGAGAGACAGGACACAAGTAGACAAGAGCAGGAGGAAGGAAGACCCTTTGAAAGGAGATGTTTCTTGTGTGAAGAAACAGGTCACTGGAGAGACACTTGTCCCTTAAGAGGGGAGATAGAGGAATTGAAAAAGAAGAGAAAGACGCAACGAGTTTCGGGAAACGAATCCGCTCCGTCCATGTTGCCGGGAACAAGTCGGAGCGATCCACAGAAGCCATAATGAGTTTGTCAGGAGCCAGCCCGGTTAATCAAGGTTGTGTGGTGTTGGACCCAGAAGCCAAAGAATTTGTAAGTGAACAGGCTGAAGATACTACAACCGAGTTACCACAAAGGATACCTAAGATGAGGGATAAAGGGTTGGGCATAACAAACACAACGACAGGAGTGTACCACGCAGAAGGAAGAAGCCAAGATCAAGGTAGGCAAGGTCTTAATATAACACCATTGTTGAGATTTATGATAAAATTGAATAATATTAATATGAATGCTATAATAGACAGTGGTGCTCAATATTGCCTGATTGAAGAAGCACAAATTAGGAGGATTACCAACCCTAAATTAACAAAAAGGACGATGAAGTTAAGAGGTGTGGGAGACCCAAACTTGTATGTGGAGTCTAAACAAACGGCTACATTACAGGTAACCATAAATGACATTGATTATGGCCTATCAGATTTTGTTGTAGTAAGTAGATTGAAAGAAGGAACAATACTGGGCATGCCATTTTTGGTACAAAACAAGATTGAAGTAGATGTAAGAAGTGGATCTTTTATACGTCATGGGGAATATAATATAAAGGAACAAGTATATTTAACAGGAAGATCTGAAGATTGTGTGAGGGTAGTTACGGCAATACCCGTATATAACACAGGTGAAATAACAATTACTGCAAATGAGTGGACTCCGATAAAGGCCAAATGGGATTCCCAAGAAATTAAACCTAGAAATGGAAATCGTTATGACATGCAACCTGAAGAATTATTAGTTGAAGAAAGGGACCATACCCGAAGAGGATATAATAAAAGGTTTAAATTAATGCCAGGATTGGTGCAATGGAAAGACAAGGAAGGAACTATACTGATAAAAAAACTGATACCAGGAAAATTAAAACTGGGAAGAGGTGAAAGAATAGGAATGGCTAATCTAGTGGTAGATGAAGACAACCTGAGACGATACCAAGGTAATGAGTGTACAGTGAACACAACGATACGGGAAATAGAGAAACAAGGAGCCATTGAAGAAGAATGGACGAAGGAAAAACTACAGAAGGAAATAAATTTCATGGAAGAACTAACTAAAGAACAACGGGAGAACGTCACGGATGTTTTATACAAATGGAAAAATGCATTTAGTAAGGGAGATTCGGACATCAGTGGGACATCCATGACCCCATACAGGATAAGGTTGCATGATTATACCCCTATTTACCAGCGGGCAAGGAGGTTCGATCAGAAGACTAATGATGAAATCGAAAACCAAGTAAAGGAGTTATGTTTAAAAGACATCGTAGAGCCTTGTGCTGCAGAATGGAGTTCTCCGGTGGTGCCAGTTAGGAAAAAGGACGGAACACTTCGTCTGTGTATTGACTATCGACGCTTAAACCAAGTAACCGAGGCAGATAGGTTCCCAATGGCCAGCATAAATGAAACCGTCTATGGATGTCAGGGGGTACAATACTTTACCAGCCTGGACTTAGTAAAAGGGTATTATCAGATGCAGTTAGAGGAAGAAAGCAAGGATTTTACAGCATTTTCAACAGTCAGTGGTCAATACCGGTTTAAAAGGCTGAGTTTTGGGCTAAAGAACGGACCTGCAGCATTCCAGAGGGAGATGCAGCGGATCCTAACAGGTTTTAGTCGAGACAAGGTAGTGGTTTACATCGATGATGTTTTATTAATATCAAAAGAATTTAAAGAACATTTAGGATTGATTGAACAGGTCCTACAGCGCTTCTGCGAAACGAACGTCAAGGTAAAAGTGAGTAAATGTAGCTGGGTCCAGAAAGAAGTTAAATTCCTAGGACACATCATCAGCAGGACAGGGATCAAAAAACTGCCGGAATTTATGGATCAAGTGGACAAGTTGGAGAGACCTACTAATGTGGGAGAGTTAAGACGATATTTAGGAATGATTAACTTTCAACGGAAATTTATAAAAAATTGTTCAGGAGTGGCAGCACCTCTCAGTGCACTAACGGGAGGCAAAAGAAAGGACAAAATTGAATGGACAAATGAAAGGATCAAGGCTTTCGAGGAACTGAAAAAACGGATGAAAGAATCAGTAGAGTTAGCATTTCCAGATTTCTCGGAAGGTAGTAGGAAGTTGGAACTCTACGTAGATGCCAGTGGATTTGGTATGGGTGCGGGCTTGTGCCAAGAACAAAAAGGTGGTAGAAGAGTAATTGCATATAACTCACACTCCTTCAATGCTTGTGAACGGAAAGCTTCCACAATAGAAAGGGAACTGCTAGCCATACGGTGGGGGATTAAAAGTTTTCGGCCTTTTCATACGGTGGGGGATTAAAAGTTTTCGGCCTTTTCTACTAGGTCAGGACTTCATCTTGTACACGGACCATCGGCCATTGGTATATTTACACACGATGAAGCTAGTGGATAGTAAATTGGCCCGAGTTCTGGATGACTTGAGCGAATATAGTTTCCAGATCCATTATTATCCCGGAAAAGATAATGTGTTCGCAGACACATGGTCAAGGTGTCAAAGGAAACCTGATGAGGAAATCGATATAACGGATCCAGAAGCACTACCAAGAGGTTTAAAGGTTATAAAATTGGTACCAGGCGGTGCTGATTCACTATTTTTGAGTTTGAAGGAGATACTTGATAAAGAACATTCTAAAATGAAACAGAAAAATCACCAGGAGCTAAGGGAATTTTTATTGGACATCCTGATTAGTGAATGGAAAATGTATGGGTTGGAAAAGGGACCAAAAGCCTTAAAATTACTAAAAGCAATTAAAACTCCAGGAAAGGAACCAGTACCAGAAGTTTTATTAGTGGCCAGTGATGAATTCAATACAAAGATTTGGTTGCATCATGGGATATGTTGCTCAGTGGCATACATCGGACCAAAGGCAAGGAAGTGTAACAACTTAAAAGATGTACACATACAGGTGCTAGGAGGATCACACTTCAATCCAGTAGCTGATGATGGTACTTTCGATCCAAAAGGAGAAAATACAATAGTTGACGAACGGATAACTGAGGAACTAGAGGCATCACCAGAGAAAGAAAATGAAGATTACTCAGATACGGAAGGAAGTGATACATCAGGAAATAATTTATTGCAGCAATCTTCCAAAGAAGAATTAGGAATAAATTTATTAATGAAGGAAAGAGGGCACCAGTCTAGGTTAAGCTGCAACCACAAGTTAAAAGGAGTGGCATGGCAGGAGGTCTCTATCGGAGAAGTATTCAGATGCGCTTTTCTGGACACAGGATCTGTCATCAGTTTGATACAGGAAGGAGTTGTTGATGGCTTAAACCAATTTGGACACATTCTGAAAAGATGGAAGGTAGATATTACTCTCAATGGAGTAACTACAAGGATTGTGGAGTGTACAACAGCAGTGGCCATAAAAATAAAAACAAGGTGCCGGGAAATAGTGCTACCATTGGTTGTCGTTCAGGATGAACATATTCCAGCTTGTTTGCTGCTAGGGATGAATTATTTGGTGGAGTCAGATGCAATTTTGGACTTCGGAGAAGGAATAATCGCACATGGGAACGATGCCGATGACGTAAGTGATGGCTTTACCATTGATGTTTTTAACCTCACAGTGAATAAGGATAATGACTTAATAACAGTCCAGGAAATAATAAGATTACAAGATAACTCTGAAGTGATTAGGACACTAAAGAAGAAAATTGGAAATAATCAAGAGATTAGGAAGACTGATATATTATTGAAGGAATATTATCGATATAGGAAGGATCTACGAATGAATGGAGCCATCTTAGTAAAAAGGATTAGAGATGAACAATTTGGGGCTGTTATAGGGTTCCAACAGATGGTAAGCATTACTGTGGTTACACATCGGAATTTAGCTCATATAGGACGAGAAAAATTAACAGATCTTATTTCAAGGTATGTTTGGCACCCCAGAGGTCAGTTAATCATTCAAGATGTGTGCCGAACATGCCCAACCTGCCAACTGAATAAAATAGACCATCAGGTTGTGTTCCCACCTATATGGAAGATTAAGGTACAAAATCCGTTCGAATTAGTAGCTGTCGATGTTATGGCCATGCCTAGAACTAGAAAAGGAAACATTGCTTGTTTGGTGGCTATAGATCACTGTAGTAAATGGGCTGCAGTGAAGGCGTTAAAGGATAAATCTGCAAGGAGTGTAACAGAGGCTTTTGAAGGACAAATGCTTCCCACATTTCTGCGACCACCATATAAGGTATTGACGGATAATGGAGTGGAATTTAGGAGCACAAGATTTAAGGAAATGCTTCAGGCCTACGGAATCGAACATGTCTTTAGCAGTCCGTACAAACCAGCGGCTAACGGGGCAGTGGAGAGGGTCAACCGGACATTCGCGGAGTTCCTCAAGAATACGGTAACGAAGGATAAGGAATGGGATGACTGTTTACCCCGAGTAATAATGGTATATAATAATACAAAACATGCAGAATTAGGAGTGACCCCAGCAGAGAAACTAATGGTTCAAAAACATGAGAAAGGAAAGGTATTACCAATCTCAAGAAAGGAACAGGACAAGTGGAAAGAGGGTCATCCAAACTGGTTGCCATACGCAGTAGGGGTGAAAGTTAAAAGGAAAATCATCTCAGTGGATAGAACTTTGGAGAAAAAATTAAGCAAAAGGTACGAGGGCCCTTTTGTGATAACCAAGGTGATTGCAGGTGGAATGACATATGACATTGAAGGAAACGGAAAAACAATGAGGACTCACTATGCACATTTAAAAGTTTGGGCAGACCCTCCGGAATATTTGCTTGACTATTTTAGGATCGAAGAAGAAACATATGAACAAGGAGAAGAACAAGTATGGGAGACAGAAACTGAAGAAGAAGAGAAAGAGGAGGAACCAACACAAACTTATGTAATTTATGGAGGACAACTTGGGAGATCAACGAAGGAAAGGAAACATGAAAAAAATAAAAAGGATATTTGGGATTTAGTAGAGGTAGCTATAGGAGAACCTAAATACAAGGAAGATATAGCCACACAAACTGAAGCCATAACAATAGATAAAATGACCCAAACGGAGATAGAGCTGACATCATCGCCTATTGATACAAATGACTTAATGGATTGGTTGGACTCAGCGCAGTCAGAGGTTAAATCAGATGAGGAACTTAATTTGCAAAGGTTCGAGAAGTCATTAAGATTTCCAGATGGCAGTTACACACTTGTAGGGGACATAGCGAATGATAGTGAAGAGGATGACATGGTCTCAAGGAAGGAAACACCGGAACCAGTTGAGGTATGTAATATTAGTCAAAGTAATTACATTAATTCTAATAATGTTCCTTTCTATACCCCCAGGTCAATTCAGGAGGAGTTATGGGAAGTGGGTGAAGACCCTGAACGGATGATTTTAGAGGACCAATCGGAGGAACAGGGAGTGGATCCACAAGGAGTAGAAATTGGGTACCAGGTACCAATGACAAGATCTAGAGGTCCAGCTCCAGATATACCGAATGTCCAAATGAGAGTATTGGAGTATGAGAGAAGGGCGGAGGAAAGACGAGCCTCCATCGGAAATTAGGTAAGGTTGTTTTCCTTTTTGAGTGGTGGAGCTATTTTTTTTCTTTTTAAGATTGGTTCCCAATCTTGGAAGGGGAGTAATGTAGGACGAACCAACTAAATTCATAGCATTAGTTAATACTTTATAAAATAAATAGATTGTCTTTTTGAAAGAGTTAAAAAATTGAAGGTTTTGTGATCAAAATTTAAGGAAGTAAATATTTGCAAAAGTTTTGAAATTGTGACGAGGAAAATTACTGCTAAGTCACAAAATTCCAGTTACGTAAAAGGATTTGGAATTGTTAACTACAAACAAGTTTAATTTTCCCCAGTATCGGGTAAGAGTATTTCTAAAGTTTATTTGTGAAAGGTTTAGTCATTTTTGTTATTTGTGGAAGATTCACTCATTTATTAAAGGAATGATATTTTAGGTAGCATTTTTGAAGTAGAAACTTAAAAGTATATTTCAGTGCATTGTGTTCAAAATTGAAAACAAATTTAATAGCAGAATTCAAATTCACATTTAGGTAGCATTTTTGAAGTAAAAACTTAAAAGGATATTTCGGTGCATCGTGTTAAATTTAAAACAAATTTAATAGAGTAGAATTCAAATTTACGCATAGGAAATATTTAGCAGTTTGACGATGTAGGATTGTCTTGCGATTTCGAAATAGGGTATTTTATTAGAGTGAATTATGGGAATATTTAAATGATATATAGGATATGTCAAAGAAAAACGGACATTGGAATTTTCCATGCATTTAAGGAAATTCGTGTATGGAAATTGGGTGAAAGGTGACAGATGTAAGTAACGGCTGCGCAATCTGTGTTTAATCTAGGTAGATAACGGACGGAATATTTATTGAAAAGTATAATATACTGTGTGTGTTGGGTTGTGTGTGTGTGTGTGTGTGTGCGTGTATGGGTTGTGTGCGGGAAGCACATAGACCATGTAGGTATGAGGAATTTATAACGCACACAGGAGTTTTAAAATAAAACACACAGACGAAAGGTTAAGTTATGCAAACTGGAAATTGGGAAGGAAAATTACCGAATAAAAATTATGGTGGTTATTACTTATTATTATTATTATTATTATAAAATTTTTTATTTAATATTTATTATTATTATTATTATTATTATTATTATTATTATTATTATTATTATTATTATTATTATTATTATTATTATTATTATTATTATTATTATTATTATTGTTTTACTGGTTGCTTGTTATAGTAATAGGGTGTGAGGCGCCGCAAAAAGTGTGTACATATCTAGGTTAGGGTTAATTTTTATATTATTATTATTTTATTATTATATTATTATTATTATATTATTATTATTTTATTATTATTAATTATTATTATTATTATTATTATTATTATTATTATTATTATTAACGGTGTTAGGATAATTTGTTGTTATTAATTCGATTTAGGGAAATGATGACTTTATAATGCAAATTTATATTGTCATTTTCAGGGTGCTGATTGCGGGACCAAATCCAAAGGACAATCGTGTAGCTAAGTTAG
>JABUQX010005084.1:27500-35000 GCA_015478945.1 Trachelipus rathkii
CTGAAAATGACAATATAAATTTGTATTATAAAGTCATCATTTCCCTAAATCGAATTGGTAACAACAAATTATCCTAACACCCCGTTAATAATAATATAATAATTAATAATAATAATAGATATAATAATAATAATAATAATAATAATAATTAATAATAATAATAATAATAATAATAATAATAATAATAATTAAAATTGCAAGCGAAAAACGGTTCCAACATTCACACACTCTATCATACTAGCAAATATACAAGTAAAACAATAATAATAATAATAATAATTAATAATATAATATAATAATAATAATAATAATAATAATAATAATAATAATAATAATAATAATAATAATAATAATAATAATAATAATAATAATAATAATAATAATAATAATAATAATAACCACCATAATTTTTATTCGGTAATTTTCCTTCCCAATTTCCAGTTTACATAAATTAACCTTTCGTCTGTGTGTTTTATTTTAAAAATCCTGTGTGCGTTATAAATTCCTCATACCTACATGGTCTATGTGCTTCCCGCACACAACCCATACACGCACACCCACACACACACACACACACACACCCACACACACATATATATATATACTTTTCAATAAAATATTCCGTTCGTTAATCTACCTAAATTTCAACACAGATTGGCACCGTTACTTACATCTGTCACCTTTCACCCAATTTCCATACACGAATTTCCTTAAATGCATGGAAAATTCCAATGTCCGTTTTTCTTTGACATATCCTATATATCGTTTAAATATTCCCATAATTCACTCTAATAAAATACCCTATTTCGAAATCGCAAGACAATCCTACATCGTCAAACTGCTAAATATTTCCTATGCGTAAATTTGAATTCTACTATTAAATTTGTTTTAAATTTAAACCCGATGCACCGAAATATCCTTTTAAGTTTTTACTTCAAAAATGCTACCTAAATGTGAATTTGAATTCTGCTATTAAATTTGTTTTCAATAATGCACTGAAATATACTTTTAAGTTTCTACTTCAAAAATGCTACCTAAAATCATTCCTTTAATAAATGAGTGAATCTTCCACAAATAACAAAAATGACTAAACCTTTCACAAATAAACTTTAGAAATACTCTTACCCGATACTGGGGAAAATTAAACTTGTTTGTAGTTAAACAATTCCAAATCCTTTTACGTAACTGGAATTTCGTGACTTAGCAGTAATTTTCCTCGTCACAATTTCAGAACTTTTGTGAATATTTATTTCCTTAAATTTTGATCACAAAACCTTCGATTTTTTAACTCTTTCAGAAAGACAATCTATTTATTTTATAAAGTATTAACTAATGCTATGAATTAGTTGGTTCGTCCTACATTACTCCCCTTCCAAGATTGGGAACCAATCTTAAAAAGAAAAAAATAGCTCCACCACTCAAAAGGGAAAACAACCTTACCTAATTTCCGATGGAGGCTCGTCTTTCCTCCGCCCTTCTCTCATACTCCAATACTCTCATTTGGACATTCGGTATATCTGGAGCTGGACCTCTAGATCTTGTCATTGGTACCTGGTACCCAATTTCTACTCCTTGTGGATCCACTCCCTGTTCCTCCGATTGGTCCTCTAAAATCATCCGTTCAGGGTCTTCACCCACTTCCCATAACTCCTCCTGAATTGACCTGGGGGTATAGAAAGGAACATTATTAGAATTAATGTAATTACTTTGACTAATATTACATACCTCAACTGGTTCCGGTGTTTCCTTCCTTGAGACCATGTCATCCTCTTCACTATCATTCGCTATGTCCCCTACAAGTGTGTAACTGCCATCTGGAAATCTTAATGACTTCTCGAACCTTTGCAAATTAAGTTCCTCATCTGATTTAACCTCTGACTGCGCTGAGTCCAACCAATCCATTAAGTCATTTGTATCAATAGGCGATGATGTCAGCTCTATCTCTGTTTGGGTCATTTTATCTATTGTTATGGCTTCAGTTTGTGTGGCTATATCTTCCTTGTATTTAGGTTCTCCTATAGCTACCTCTACTAAATCCCAAATATCCTTTTTATTTTTTTCATGTTTCCTTTCCTTCGTTGATCTCCCAAGTTGTCCTCCATAAATTACATAAGTTTGTGTTGGTTCCTCCTCTTTCTCTTCTTCTTCAGTTTCTGTCTCCCATACTTGTTCTTCTCCTTGTTCATATGTTTCTTCTTCGATCCTAAAATAGTCAAGCAAATATTCCGGAGGGTCTGCCCAAACTTTTAAATGTGCATAGTGAGTCCTCATTGTTTTTCCGTTTCCTTCAATGTCATATGTCATTCCACCTGCAATCACCTTGGTTATCACAAAAGGGCCCTCGTACCTTTTGCTTAATTTTTTCTCCAAAGTTCTATCCACTGAGATGATTTTCCTTTTAACTTTCACCCCTACTGCGTATGGCAACCAGTTTGGATGACCCTCTTTCCACTTGTCCTGTTCCTTTCTTGAGATTGGTAATACCTTTCCTTTCTCATGTTTTTGAACCATTAGTTTCTCTGCTGGGGTCACTCCTAATTCTGCATGTTTTGTATTATTATATACCATTATTACTCGGGGTAAACAGTCATCCCATTCCTTATCCTTCGTTACCGTATTCTTGAGGAACTCCGCGAATGTCCGGTTGACCCTCTCCACTGCCCCGTTAGCCGCTGGTTTGTACGGACTGCTAAAGACATGTTCGATTCCGTAGGCCTGAAGCATTTCCTTAAATCTTGTGCTCCTAAATTCCACTCCATTATCCGTCAATACCTTGTATGGTGGTCGCAGAAATGTGGGAAGCATTTGTCCTTCAAAAGCCTCTGTTACACTCCTTGCAGATTTATCCTTTAACGCCTTCACTGCAGCCCATTTACTACAGTGATCTATAGCCACCAAACAAGCAATGTTTCCTTTTCTAGTTCTAGGCATGGCCATAACATCGACAGCTACTAATTCGAACGGATTTTGTACCTTAATCTTCCATATAGGTGGGAACACAACCTGATGGTCTATTTTATTCAGTTGGCAGGTTGGGCATGTTCGGCACACATCTTGAATGATTAACTGACCTCTGGGGTGCCAAACATACCTTGAAATAAGATCTGTTAATTTTTCTCGTCCTATATGAGCTAAATTCCGATGTGTAACCACAGTAATGCTTACCATCTGTTGGAACCCTATAACAGCCCCAAATTGTTCATCTCTAATCCTTTTTACTAAGATGGCTCCATTCATTCGTAGATCCTTCCTATATCGATAATATTCCTTCAATAATATATCAGTCTTCCTAATCTCTTGATTATTTCCAATTTTCTTCTTTAGTGTCCTAATCACTTCAGAGTTATCTTGTAATCTTATTATTTCCTGGACTGTTATTAAGTCATTATCCTTATTCACTGTGAGGTTAAAAACATCAATGGTAAAGCCATCACTTACGTCATCGGCATCGTTCCCATGTGCGATTATTCCTTCTCCGAAGTCCAAAATTGCATCTGACTCCACCAAATAATTCATCCCTAGCAGCAAACAAGCTGGAATATGTTCATCCTGAACGACAACCAATGGTAGCACTATTTCCCGGCACCTTGTTTTTATTTTTATGGCCACTGCTGTTGTACACTCCACAATCCTTGTAGTTACTCCATTGAGAGTAATATCTACCTTCCATCTTTTCAGAATGTGTCCAAATTGGTTTAAGCCATCAACAACTCCTTCCTGTATCAAACTGATGACAGATCCTGTGTCCAGAAAAGCGCATCTGAATACTTCTCCGATAGAGACCTCCTGCCATGCCACTCCTTTTAACTTGTGGTTGCAGCTTAACCTAGACTGGTGCCCTCTTTCCTTCATTAATAAATTTATTCCTAATTCTTCTTTGGAAGATTGCTGCAATAAATTATTTCCTGATGTATCACTTCCTTCCGTATCTGAGTAATCTTCATTTTCTTTCTCTGGTGATGTCTCTAGTTCCTCAGTTATCCGTTCGTCAACTATTGTATTTTCTCCTTTTGGATCGAAAGTACCATCATCAGCTACTGGATTGAAGTGTGATCCTCCTAGCACCTGTATGTGTACATCTTTTAAGTTGTTACACTTCCTTGCCTTTGGTCCGATGTATGCCACTGAGCAACATATTCCATGATGCAACCAAATCTTTGTATTGAATTCATCACTGGCCACTAATAAAACTTCTGGTACTGGTTCCTTTCCTGGAGTTTTAATTGCTTTTAGTAATTTTAAGGCTTTTGGTCCCTTTTCCAACCCATACATTTTCCATTCACTAATCAGGATGTCCAATAAAAATTCCCTTAGCTCCTGGTGATTTTTCTGTTTCATTTTAGAATGTTCTTTATCAAGTATCTCCTTCAAACTCAAAAATAGTGAATCAGCACCGCCTGGTACCAATTTTATAACCTTTAAACCTTTTGGTAGTGCTTCTGGATCCGTTATATCGATTTCCTCATCAGGTTTCCTTTGACACCTTGACCATGTGTCTGCGAACACATTATCCTTTCCGGGATAATAATGGATCTGGAAACTATATTCGCTCAAGTCATCCAGAACTCGGGCCAATTTACTATCCACTAGCTTCATCGTGTGTAAATATACCAATGGCCGATGTCCGTGTACCAAGATAAAGTCCTGACCTAGTAGAAAAGGCCGAAAACTTTTAATCCCCCACCGTATGGCTAGCAGTTCCCTTTCTATTGTGGAAGCTTTCCGTTCACAAGCATTGAAGGAGTGTGAGTTATATGCAATTACTCTTCTACCACCTTTTTGTTCTTGGCACAAGCCCGCACCCATACCAAATCCACTGGCATCTACGTAGAGTTCCAACTTCCTACTACCTTCCGAGAAATCTGGAAATGCTAACTCTACTGATTCTTTCATCCGTTTTTTCAGTTCCTCGAAAGCCTTGATCCTTTCATTTGTCCATTCAATTTTGTCCTTTCTTTTGCCTCCCGTTAGTGCACTGAGAGGTGCTGCCACTCCTGAACAATTTTTTATAAATTTCCGTTGAAAGTTAATCATTCCTAAATATCGTCTTAACTCTCCCACATTAGTAGGTCTCTCCAACTTGTCCACTTGATCCATAAATTCCGGCAGTTTTTTGATCCCTGTCCTGCTGATGATGTGTCCTAGGAATTTAACTTCTTTCTGGACCCAGCTACATTTACTCACTTTTACCTTGACGTTCGTTTCGCAGAAGCGCTGTAGGACCTGTTCAATCAATCCTAAATGTTCTTTAAATTCTTTTGATATTAATAAAACATCATCGATGTAAACCACTACCTTGTCTCGACTAAAACCTGTTAGGATCCGCTGCATCTCCCTCTGGAATGCTGCAGGTCCGTTCTTTAGCCCAAAACTCAGCCTTTTAAACCGGTATTGACCACTGACTGTTGAAAATGCTGTAAAATCCTTGCTTTCTTCCTCCAACTGCATCTGATAATACCCTTTTACTAAGTCCAGGCTGGTAAAGTATTGTACCCCCTGACATCCATAGACGGTTTCATTTATGCTGGCCATTGGGAACCTATCTGCCTCGGTTACTTGGTTTAAGCGTCGATAGTCAATACATAGACGAAGTGTTCCGTCCTTTTTCCTAACTGGCACCACCGGAGAACTCCATTCTGCAGCACAAGGCTCTACGATGTCTTTTAAACATAACTCCTTTACTTGGTTTTCGATTTCATCATTAGTCTTCTGATCGAACCTCCTTGCCCGCTGGTAAATAGGGGTATAATCATGCAACCTTATCCTGTATGGGGTCATGGATGTCCCACTGATGTCCGAATCTCCTTTACTAAATGCATTTTTCCATTTGTATAAAACATCCGTGACGTTCTCCCGTTGTTCTTTAGTTAGTTCTTCCATGAAATTTATTTCCTTCTGTAGTTTTTCCTTCGTCCATTCTTCTTCAATGGCTCCTTGTTTCTCTATTTCCCGTATCGTTGTGTTCACTGTACACTCATTACCTTGGTATCGTCTCAGGTTGTCTTCATCTACCACTAGATTAGCCATTCCTATTCTTTCACCTCTTCCCAGTTTTAATTTTCCTGGTATCAGTTTTTTTATCAGTATAGTTCCTTCCTTGTCTTTCCATTGCACCAATCCTGGCATTAATTTAAACCTTTTATTATATCCTCTTCGGGTATGGTCCCTTTCTTCAACTAATAATTCTTCAGTTTGCATGTCATAACGATTTCCATTTCTAGGTTTAATTTCTTGGGAATCCCATTTGGCCTTTATCGGAGTCCACTCATTTGCAGTAATTGTTATTTCACCTGTGTTATATACGGGTATTGCTGTAACTACCCTCACACAATCTTCGGATCTTCCTGTTAAATATACTTGTTCCTTTATATTATATTCCCCATGACGTATAAAAGATCCACTTCTTACATCTACTTCAATCTTGTTTTGTACCAAAAATGGCATGCCCAGTATTGTTCCTTCTTTCAATCTACTTACTACAACAAAATCTGATAGGCCATAATCAATGTCATTTATGGTTACCTGTAATGTAGCCGTTTGTTGAGACTCCACATACAAGTTTGGGTCTCCCACACCTCTTAACTTCATCGTCCTTTTTGTTAATTTAGGGTTGGTAATCCTCCTAATTTGTGCTTCTTCAATCAGGCAATATTGAGCACCACTGTCTATTATAGCATTCATATTAATATTATTCAATTTTATCATAAATCTCAGCAATGGTGTTATATTAAGACCTTGCCTACCTTGATCTTGGCTTCTTCCTTCTGCGTGGTACACTCCTGTTGTTGTGTTTGTTATGCTCAACCCTTTATCCCTTATCTTAGGTATCCTTTGTGGCAACTCGATTGTAGTATCTTCAGCCTGTTCACTTACAAATTCTTTGGCTTCTGGGTCCAACACCACACAACCTTGATTGACCGGGCTGGCTCCTGAAAAACTCATTATGACTTCTGTGGATCGCTCCGACTTGTTCCCGGCAGCATGGACGGAGCGGATTCGTTTCCCGAAACTCGTTGTGTCTTCCTTTTCTTTTTCCATTCCTCTATTTCTCCTCTTAAGGGACAATTATCCCCCCAGTGACCAATTTCGTCACATAAGAAACATTTCCTTTCAAAAGGTCTTGCTTCCTCCTGCTCTTGTCTACTTGTGTCCTGCCGTCTGTAGTTGTTTCGAGGACCACACTCCCTTGTCTGATGCTCATCACTACCGCATCTTAAGCACCATCCTCTAAACCTCCAACAATCTCGTTTCATATGTCCTACTTTGTTGCAATGATAACACTTTGGTCTTTCATTTTCTATGCTCCTCTATTTGTTCTTCTTGAATATGAATCTTGCTGGTACACCACTGGTTTACCATATCGCACCTTATCTGCATACGTTTTCCTTTCATCTCCCTCATTTTGTAGGGTTGCCCATATTGGGATTGCCTCGTCCCTCGACTCCTCCTCATGGTCATTCAGTTTATCCTCATCTTGTGCCCAGTTCAATATGTCCTTCC
>JABUQX010005084.1:40000-52796 GCA_015478945.1 Trachelipus rathkii
TTCTTACCCTCCTTCGATTGGATACATGAAATATAAAGTTGAGGAAAGTGGAACAGGTGAAATACTACTTGTGGAAGGAGAAAGAACTTACAATATGTATATTTAATACCATTTTTAACCACTTTGGTTCTCGTATTAAGTACCATAATAACGTCTTTAATCTCTTATTTTCCTCAAGAGATATTTACCTCGGTTCCTCATTTCTTTTCTCTACTTCTTTTATTCCGCGTTTTTCTTGCGTTCTGGAGGGTCAGGAACGAGATTATAGAAAATTTTGACATTTCTTAAATTTTCTACTACCACCTTATCTCCTTTCACAATATGAGCGTTATTATTAGTGATCTTCACGACTTTATAAGGTCCGTGGAATCTGGGCGAGAGTTTCCCTCGGTTGTATTGTTGACTTTTCACCAGCAAATATTGAGCATCTTTTAAATTACGAGGGACGAACACATTTCTGTTTCTTAAGTTAGTTCTCTGGGAGAGTGGTTTGGCTATGAGTCCTGCCAGTTTTTCAATATAATTATCATAGGTTTTTGGTCCGTCTCTGGGACAGACGGGTCTATCAAGCCGTCAGGAATGTTTATATCTTGCCCGAACATCAATTTGCTGGGACAGATGCCCGATTCTGAGATAGGGGCGAGCCGAAGCGCAAACAAGACAAATGGTAAAACGTCTAACCACCCTTGACTCTCCATGCCTGGCTCAGCTAGCATGGTTCTTAAACTGGTTAGAATCATCTTATGAGTTACCTCTACCTTGGAGTTCGAGAAGGGTGAATAACTAGCGGTCGTTGTATGCATTATTCCTAACAGTTTACACACACTTTCAAATAAATGTGATGTAAAATTTCCACCTTTGTCTGTGATGAGGTTGCTGGGAATTCCACACATCGGAATTAGCTGATTAATTAATGTTTTAACAATGGTTTCTTTGGTGATATCCTTGAGGGGAAAGGCCCACACATAGTGGGAGTACCTATCAATGAGGGTTAATAAATACTTGTATCCTCTACAAACTGGCAATTTCAGTATATCACAGTTTAAATCTTGAAACTTGTAGGAAACTTCTTTATATTTTCCGTAAATAGGATTTATGCCACGTCCTGTTTTGCCTATTTGACATTGTGGACAGCTTCTCACAAGTGCTTTCACTCTCTTATGCATGTTGCGAAACACAAAGTCGCTTTTTATCGCGGTAAGACAGCGCGAAATCCCGAGGTGTCCTTGAAAGTGAGTCATCCGTATAACATCGTCTATATGTTGATCAGGGAGAATGACTCTGGCATAATTCAATGAGGTATCAACGAAGAGAGAGACTTCATTCTTCTTGAACCAAAAGGGTTGTTTCTTTATGATCAATGAACTTTTTTCTTTATTTTTAAGTAATGCATTTATATATTCATCTTCTAACTGGTCTTTACTAATCTCTGCGTAATTAACTTCTTTCCTGAAGCATTTTATCAAATCAATATGGGCTTTATTACAGCGCTGAATTAAATTTATTCGTGAATTTTCAGTAAGAGTATCATTTATTTCATCTAACTTGTTAGTTGGCGATTTTTCTTTTATTTTCAGTAATTCATTTTCTTCCATTTCTATTCTCTCTTCCATTCTTAACCCTTTGGGCTTTAAAATTTCTTTTTTCTCAGGAGAAATATTTCTGGAATTTCTTTTGTTTACAATTTGGTTATTTAAAGGGTCTACCTTTTTACCCTTTGTTGGACTGCTGACCGCGGCACGGGTGTGGTTTTGTTTTATTACCCTCCGATAACGAGCTTTGAGTTTTGGAGAAAGTTCCTCATATTTGTAGGTGGTTGTAAAATTCGGAGAGGACTCCACGTGTAGTGTGGGAACTTCGCTCTTATTGGCTAGCTTGCCGAAATGAGGACCAATCACAGTGTTCGTGGGAGAGGAAGTGATTTTTGATATTTTTGCTGCTTCAGTAGTCTCACTTTCTTCGTTATTTGGGTCATCATTATTGATATCATTTATTAATAAATATTCTTCTAAGGGATTTTTCTTTTTTGTCAATAATTTGAAAGAAACTTTGTAACTAGTTAATAAATTGAGACTTCTGATTTCACGAATGTTGTAGTTTTTATCGTCGTTTGTTCTTTTATATTTGTTTATAAGTTCACGGCAGTTGGTTTCTATATCAATATTTTTATTTGTGAGGAGATAGCCGTACTTCTTGAAGACTTTCGTTAAGCAGACTAACAGGCGATTTGATTCGTCATAATTTCTTTCGGTAGGTGACAAGAGTGAACTATAAAAGGCAATCGGAAGGTGGTCTGTGCCAGTATCGGATAAAATAACAGCAGCTGTAGATACATTTGTGGTATGTATGATAATTTTGTAATTTAAAGAGGTGCCCGGATAAGCAAGTACAGAAGCATTTTCAACAGCATTTTTAATATTTTTGAAGGCTTTATCTGCTGTTAAATTCCAACAGACTCGACGATTGGAATAAGGCTTTCCTTTCAAGAATAGATTAAGGGGCGCGGTTAATTCAGAAAATAATGGGACGCTACTGCGGTAAAAACTCACTCGGCCGAGGAAAGATCTTAATTCTTTGATGGTTCGGGGCTTTGGGGTGTTTAAAATATCCCCAATTTTCTCATGATTAGGTCTTATACCATTTTCATTGACCGTATATCCCAAGTATTCAATCTCTTTTTTGGCCACTTGGCATTTTGTGGGATTTAAACTGATGTGTAGATAACTTAACCTCTTCAATACCTTCTCCAGGAGGATTTTGTGTTCTTCTTCGGTCTTTGTGTGAATCAAAACGTCATCCATATAGGCCTGAGTATTCGGTAGGCCTTGTAGGACTGTATCAATGTAAGATTGAAAGATAAAGGGAGATGACACATAACCCATGGGGAGGTTCCTGTAGGTGAACGACCCGACGTTGGAAGTGATGGTAAAGTACTTTTGTGAGTCTGGGGCTAATGGCACTGAGTAAAATGCCTGCGTCACGTCAAGTTTAGTGAAAAGACGGCTCCCCTGCAGGTTTGATATTGCATCTTGCAGGTGCGGAAGTCCATAGACTCCTACCTCAGCTCTTTTGTTCAATTCTCTAAAATCGGAGATTATTCTGACTCGATTTTCGCTTTTCTGAAGCACACTCATGGGAAAAGACCAGGGAGAATGGCTGCGGCGTAGGACTCCTGTGGCTACGAGGTTGTCAAGTTCTGCTTTTGTTTGAGCATAAAGTTTATGGGGGATCTTCCTTGCCCTGAGAGAGATGGGGGGTCCTTTTATATCTATTTTGTAAGGATAATTGTTGGCTAGTTCTATTAATACTCTCTCTGGAATAAAGGCGGCTTCTTCGTCAGTTGTTATTTGACCGTCCTCAGCTATTAATGCTGTGCTCATTCTCTTATTTTTTATTTTTTTATATTTTTCAAAGATTTCATTCCACCTTTTCTTGTTTCAATTTGATGTGGTGGTTTTCGGGGAGATAAGGGTTTACAAATAACTCTGAATATTTCGATAATAACTCATTAAAATTTAAAGAACTAGAAGGTACATGCACAGGAGGAGGAGAGAGAGAGAGATTCGAAGAAGAAGAAAGAGGAGCATCATTAATATGAAAATTCACATTTCTACTCAATTTTATGGTCTTATTTGTAATTTGATCTAACAATAAATCTTCTTTAAAATTTATGCCCATCTCAAAATTTTTTAAAAAGGTTAATCCTAAAATATTGGTGCTTACATTAGCTACATAGAAAGTATCCCGATAAGTACGTCCCAATCCCAGATCGACTTCAATATTTTTAATATCATAGATTTCAATTTTTGAATTATTAGCAGCAAGCATATATCCTACCGGTGCTTTTTGATGGTCATTAGCACTGCATGATAAGAGGTTGCTTATAGAGCCGCAGTCGACCAAATAATCAATCTTATTTAGTGTGTCATAGACTTTATACAAGGTCAAATTGTCAATATTGCAAACCCTTTTGTCTCCTCGACTGCGGCTCTATAAGCAACCTCTTATCATGCAGTGCTAATGACCATCAAAAAGCACCGGTAGGATATATGCTTGCTGCTAATAATTCAAAAATTGAAATCTATGATATTAAAAATATTGAAGTCGATCTGGGATTGGGACGTACTTATCGGGATACTTTCTATGTAGCTAATGTAAGCACCAATATTTTAGGATTAACCTTTTTAAAAAATTTTGAGATGGGCATAAATTTTAAAGAAGATTTATTGTTAGATCAAATTACAAATAAGACCATAAAATTGAGTAGAAATGTGAATTTTCATATTAATTGATGCTCCTTCTTTCTTCTGTGCTTCGAAATCTCTACCTCGTCTCTCCTCTGCCTGTGCATGGTCATCCTTCTACGTTCTTTAAATTTAACTGAGTTAGTTAATCGAAATATTCAGAGTATTGTAAAAGCCCTTATCTCCCCGAAAAACCAACCACATCAAAATTGAAAACAAGAAAAAAAGGGTGGAATGAAATCTTTGAAAAATATAGAATAATAAAAATATGAGAATGAGCACAGCATTGATAGCTGAGGACGGCCAAATAACTACTGACGAAGAAGCCGCTTATATTCCAGAGAGAGTATTAATAGAACTAGCCAACAATTATCCTTACAAAATAGATATAAAAGGGCCCCCCATCTCTCTCAGGGCAAGGAGAGTCCCCCATAAACTTTATGCTCAAACAAAAGCAGAACTTGACAACCTCGTAGCCACAGGAGTTCTCCGCCGCAGCCATTCTCCCTGGTCTTTTCCCATGAGTGTCCTCCAGAAAAGCGAAAATCGAGTCAGAATAATCTCCGATTTTAGAGAAGGAACAAAAAGAGCTGAGATAGGAGCTCTATGGACTTCCGCACTGCAAGATGCGACATATCGAAACCTGGCAGGGGAGCCGTTCTTTTTCACTAAACTTACGTGACGCAGGCATTTTTACTCCAGTCATTAGCTCCCAGACTCACAAAATACTTTTACCATCACTTCCAACGTCGGATCGGTTACCTGACAGGTAACCCTTCCCAATGGTTATGGTCACTCACCCGTTTATCTTTGCAATCGTTACATTGATTACAGTTCCTACAAGGGGCCTACGAATACTTCAGGGGCCTATATGGATGACGTATATCGAATCAAAAGACCCGAAGAAGAGCACAAAATCCTCCTGGAGAAGGTGTTGAAGAGGTTAAGTTATCTGCACATAAGTTTAAATCCCACAAAATGCCAAGTGGCCCAGAACGAGATTGATTACTTGGGTTATACTGTAATAAATGAAAGCGGCATCAGACCTAATCATGAGAAAATTGGGGATATTTTAAACACCCCAAAGCCCCGAACCATCAAAGAATTAAGATCTTTCCTCGGCCGAGTGAGCTTTTACCGCAGCAGCGTCCCATTATTTTCTGAAATAACAGCGCCCCTAAATCTATTTTTAAAGGGAAAACCTTATTCCCGACCGCCGCGTCTGTTGGAATCTCACAGCAGATAAAAGCCCTCCTAATCACAAAAAATATTAAAAGATGCTGATCTAACATGCACTCATGTAACCTATGCTCTATCCGGTCGGCGCGCCTCCGCTATAAATTACTGAATTAATATCAACCATACCATGAGATGTTATCTCACAGCTAGCTGTCCTATCTCTAACGATGAATCTGCACCAGACGCACCTTCCGATTGCCCTTTGTATAGTCAACTCTGTCACCTACCGAAAGAACTAGTGTATGACGAATCTCATCAATTCCCTTGGTGAGGTGCGAACGAAGTCTTCAAGTAATAGACGGGCTTATCTCCTCACCAAATAAAAATATCTGATATGAGAAACCAACGCACAATATGCGTGAACTTAGAAACAAATTATAAGGAGAACAATTATATGACGATAAAACCTTTCAACTATTCCTAGTGACACATCAGATAAGGTCTGCACTTTATTCTAATTAGTGAGGCGAGAGAGTGCGTATATCAAATATCTGACAAAAAAGGCAAAATCCTACGCTAGAAGAAATATTTATTAATAAATGATATCCAATTAATGTGATTTCCAAATAACGAAGAAAGTAAAACTACTGACAAGCAGCAGAAATATCAAAAATCACCTCCTCTCCTACGAACACTGTGATTGGTCCTCATTTCAGCAAACTAGCCAATAAGAGCGAAGTTCCCATACTCCACGTGGATACTTGCTCCAATTTTACAACCCTACAAATATGAAGAACTTTCTCCAAAACTCAAAGCTCGTTATCGGAGGGTAATAAACCAAAACCACACCCGTGCCGCGGTCGGCAGTCCAATGAAGGGTAAAAAGGTAGACCCTTTAAATAACCAAAATGTAAACAAAAGAAATTCCGAGAATAGTTCTCTCCTGAGAAAAAAGGGACTTTAAAACCCAAAGGGTTGAGAATGAAAGAGAGAATAGAAATGGAAAAAAAAGAATTACTCAAAATAAATGAAAAATCGCCAACTAAAAAGTTAGATGAAATAAATGATATACTTACTGAAAATACACGAATAAATTTAATTCAGCGCTGTAATGAAGCCCACATTGACTTGATAAAACGCTTCAGGAAAGAAGTTGATTACGCACAAATTAGTAAAGATCAGTTAGAAGAATGACATACATTATATCACTTACTTAAAAAATAAAGAAAAAATAAAATTCATTAATCGTGAAGAAACAACCCTTTTGGTTCAAGAAAAGAATGAAGTCTCTCTCTTCGTTTGATCCTCATTGAATTGTGAGTGCCACAGAGTACGAGTGCCTCTGATCGATCGTACATATATGAGCGAAACGTCTAATACGTAATGACGTCACTTTCAAGGAGTCACCACTCGATATCGCGCTGTCTGTACCGCGAATTAAGAAGGAGACTTGTGTTTCGCACCATGCATAGAGAGTGAAAGCCACTTGTGAAGGTCAGTGATCGCGAGCAATGTCAACTCTAGCGGCAAAACGAGGCACTCTCATAAATTCTGTGCTACGCGGTGATATAATAAGTGACAGAGCTTATACTCTACAGAATTTCTTCAAGCACTTTAACTGGTGGATATGACTATATGAAATGCTGTCTGGTATCGTCGGGATACAGGTATTTATTAACCCTCATTGATAGACTCCACTAGTTTGTGGGCCTTTCCTCTCAAGATATCACAATAAACCCACTATGTCCTTAAAACATTTTAAAATAAACCGAGCTAACACTGTCGCTGAAACGGTCGGCTCTCCAAAAGCCAATCTCATCACAAGACAAAGGTGGAAATTTATGCACACATTATCTGAGCGAGTGGTGTGAGTGGCCTACACACTCGTGCACACACTTAGCGTCTACACACTGTACCGCTCGATGTATGAGTGATAATCACGTGCGCATCCGTCGCGAGAGTCTGAGAGACTGGTTTATCACTAACATTCTTATGTGCTAAGCTCAGCGTTTAGAACCAGATGCATTAGCTATGAAGCATCAGGATGTGACATCATACCGGTAGAGATAGGAATTAGACGGAATATTATTGCTTAAACTCATGTGTTCGTGGCTTTGTGACAGCCAGCAGCTTCGCCACGTGAGATGTGGAGACGTTCAACAGCGCTATACGTGGTCCCGTGTCCTCTGCATATAATTTTTGAAAGATAGTTTGATCGGACAGATGGTAATAAACAACTTCTCCTACGCACTATGAAACGCGAGTTACATGCTCCACTCCATAGTCCTATACTGTACCACAATTCTCCTCATGTCTAATACATTTAGGTATGACTTGGAAGACGGCGGATCTTCACGCAAACCTCAGTGGGACATACTCCATCTATGTGATATCGTGAACTTTGAAGATATTCAGCAATATGTGTGAGTGTGCAGGTCATCGTCAACACGAGGAAATAATGTATGAACACAAATATATACATGACATGATAGTGACTGCTAAACTATCTAATATTATACATAATATCGGGCAAAAACTCTCAGTCGCCAAATACACGGACTTTTATAGAGTCAGGCTAAGATTATCTACTATATTCAGAATCGGATATGTATATTGTGAGAAGAGAAGATAAGTAAACCGTTTATAAAGACATTAGTATGTTGGATTTTGGTGTGTGTATTAGTTTAACGAAATTGCTTAACAATTTGCATCACTTCTTAACCTGGTTATAATCGTTATTCAGTTTTCATTAAGAATATAAATTTATGTAATTTGCCCAATATCTTTTCATTTTAAATTGATTCTCACCAGACACGCCCTGCAGATCAAACCTGCTCAATGATAAAATATCAAGGGAATAAAAGAAGTAGAGAACAAAGAAGAATGAGAGAACCGAGTGGTAAATATCTCTTGACGAAAATAAAGAGATTAAGACGTATTATTGGTACTTATACGGAAAAAACCCAAACCCCCGGTGGTTAAAGAATGTATAAATATACGATATTGTTAAGTCTTCTTTCTCCTTCACAAGTAGTGTTCACCCTGTTCTTCACTTTCCTCAACTTATATTTCATGTATCCAATCGAAGGAGGGTGAAAAGTATCTCTGTGAAGTCGGAACTAGGGGCCTCACCCCTATTTCCGAAATCAGAGATCCTTTTTGCACTCGAAGGGCCACCAGTTCTAGGGTGAAATTACGATAGGGAAATCCTTGTAAGACAATAGCATGCAGTGTCTTAGAGTGTATGCATCTCTGTAAGAGGCTATTGCAAGCTTCCTGCATATCACTTTGCATTAATGGTGGCCTACTTCATTCTTACACTCTGTACATTATTTGAAATTCAAACGTTTGGCGCCTCTTTTCTTTCCCCAAAGAAAGGGAGTGCCAAACGAGGCTGTGATTGGTGCCTGGGTCCTGAAGGGACGCCACCAAATCACGCTCGGGAGTATTGTAGAGAACCTCATAGCGTGAGGGATGCCCTACGTAAATTGTTAGATTTAACCAAAGGCCGGCAGGTCTATTTAGGATAGGGAATTAGTGCATTATCTTATTAGTTAGTCTGTGTAATTCATAATAGTGCTAACGTTGATATATGCCCCTTTATTACTTATCCAATTGTTTAATGAAAATCATCTGTGTATTGTTATCTAACTATCACAAATAAACCAACTACGAGGAAAGTGCTCTAATTAATCCCCCCTTTCTGATGACTGTCGAAGTGATTTCGGCCTATATATATATAGTGATATATATATATATATATATATACTATAATATATATATATAATATATTATATATATTATATATATATAAGATATATATATACTTATCATATAATATAAAAGAAACAATTTA
This sequence comes from Trachelipus rathkii, assembly GCA_015478945.1. Taxonomy (NCBI): domain Eukaryota; kingdom Metazoa; phylum Arthropoda; class Malacostraca; order Isopoda; family Trachelipodidae; genus Trachelipus; species Trachelipus rathkii. The sequence goes on from JABUQX010005084.1 coordinate 49,280, forward strand.
AAACCACTTAAGACTAAAAGGAAAAATCAAAATATTAAAAATTTAACAATAGTTTACGTTTCGAAACTAAAGTAAGTACAATGTCTCCTCTTCAGAACTTACAATGGAAATAAAGTTATTTTAACAAAATACAATAATAAAATTAAAATATGAAAATATTAAAAAATGAAAGCAAATTTACAGATGGCAACAATTACTTCACAATAATTATTTGATGATAAATATTCTAATTTTTCAGATATGAAATTTCTTGTTTTTAGATCAAAATTAAAGAATCCTTCGGAAATGTTAAAATTACATTTAGTTGAAATGGAAAAAGATTCTAATAATTAATTGATTTAAAATTAATGATAACAATAAAGTCATCCCATTCTCACCTCAACTACTTGGCATTAAATTTATGTTTAAACACTTATTTGATATCACTATTGTATTCAGTTTTCCTGATACCTTATCACAAATTTTGATCAATAATAATACCACTAAATTTGAAAAGACTGGGGGCGTTTACAGAATTCCTTGTGGATCTTGTGTTAATTCATATTTCGGCGAAACGTTAAAGACCCTGAAGGTCCGATTAGAACAACATAGGGCGGTGAGGTGTAAGAAGAGGAGATGACATAAATGCCATTTTTACGAATCATTCACAGAATAGCACATCATTAATGGAAGGTGCAAGCTTTTTTGTTTAAACTCAAAGGATTAAAAATTAGAACAGGGATTATTAGGAGAGAATCTTTTTTCATTTCAACTAAATGTAATTTTTAACATTTCCGAAGGATTCTTTAATTTTGATTCTAATAACAAGAAATTTCATATCTGAAAAAATTAAATATTAACATCCAAATAATTTATTGTGAAGGGTAATTTTTCCTGTCGCCATTGTTAATTCTTTCATTTTTTATATTCTATATTTTTAATTTTATTATTTATTGTTAAGAAATAATTTTTATTTTCCATTGTAAGTTCTGAAGAAGAGACATTGTACTTTAGTCTCGAAACACCGTAAATACTGTTTAATTTTTAATATTGTGGATTTCCCTGGTTTAGGTATGATAAAGGGGTTTCTAATTTTGCTTTACATTTTTAAGGAGGTCTTGACTGGTTTTGAAAGGCTCTCTAAAGATTTGCCATATAATATATATATATATATATATATAATATATAATATATATATTATATAATATATATATATATATATATATATATATGACTATTATATATTATATATATATTATATATATAATATTATAATTATATATATATATATATATTATATACCGATATATATTATATAATCATAGTACTAATTAAATCTAAGTACTACTAAAATCGATAATATTATAATAATAGAAAGCTATATATTCAATAAGACGATATCGATTAATAGATTTACTAATTTATAACTACTTTTTATTAAATTTAAATAAGCACTATCAGAATCTTTTTATCAAGTCTTTATAAGCTAAAACCAATTCGCCACATGATAAGGTTTGTATTATTTATTTGTCATATAACTTTTATTCTCAAACACTCTTTTCAATTATGTTATTACATTGCAATTCTCATAATTAGTGATCAAGCAATATGCGTCTATAAAATATTATTGGAAATATGTGTAATGTTGAGTTAGATAGATAGAGGGTTTTTGCAAGTACATTTAACATTCAAACGCTGAAATAACAACGTAAAGAAATCTTTTGGAAGTTGCAACAAGAACTTATCTGCTCTGATAGATGGAAGAAATTATTAATATGCCTCTTGGATGAGAATTCATTATATTTTAGAAATCGTAGAAAAGAAAATGAGGATATCCAGACAATTGCTAGAGATATGTGTATATAGTTTCGATTTAATTGATTTCTATCCCAAAACGGCAGGTTAGAGTGAGAGAGCAAGTTTCTAGAGCGAGTAATCAATTAGATCACTATACTTAGCTAATCTTTAATAAAGTGACATGAGTGATTCCATTTCACGATTATTGTCTTATCACAAAAATTTTGGTTCACTAGTGTGGAAATAATATATTTTGATATGTGCACAGTCATAAGTTTAGATTTGTATAATATCAATGATATTATGGGCAGAGTTTACTCTCTCACTCTCTAAAATGTGAACTAACAATTATGGCCAAAAGCTAAATATTTACTACAGTATAATAATCACTTCTGATAATATAATATAATATTATAAGTACTTCAATATATTCTCACCCAAGCATATACCTTATCTCACTTATGAGCACGCTCCTGACATTATGGTACTACGATCTGAATCAATATAACTATGCAGAACTGGGCTTTAGAAATGTAATAAGTGTATTTCCAATTTTAGATATTCTTCACAATTATAAACGAACGGAAGTTATCAATCATTTTGCTGTTAAGAGATCAAAATTATCCTCTATATTATTTATTAATATAAGATGAATTAAATATACTCCACTATTATATGAGCATAATATCCCCACCCTACTACAGAGATATACACGCAAAGATATATGCACTAATCCACGATGTAACTCTATATATATTCAGCATAAAATTATGAAAAGGTCCCTAACGTTATTATATATATATCGACACTCTACATGCAATATCACACACAGTGTAATCTGTGTCGACACAAGTCGGATCGGATATGTTGATATATCGTGTAATTAATTCCAGGTAGTCGCGAGTCGGTAGTCAGGTGAGTTCGCATATTTCTTTCTGCTGCATAGTGTGGTGTAATCTCAGGAGACGATCGGAGTCGGAGAGTTTCGAAAAGTCCTGTGGCAAGTGCGAGTCGGGATTCGTGTGTCGGAGTCGGAAGGTCGGAAAATTTATAGAACTATTATTATTATATTATTATTAATGTTTATAATTAATTATATTATTTATAATATATTAATTATTTAATATTATTAATATTATATATATTATTATATTATTATTAGTTATTAATTATTATTATTTAATTTAATTATATTGATTATTATTAATTCATTAATTTAATATTAGATAAATGTCGTATTATAATTTTAAGGAACGGATAAGTTTTTCTAATTTTTTGATTTTTTTACATATTAGCTATAATTTTTCTAAATATATCATATAGATATATATATATATATAGTATATATATAGTATACTATAGATATATATATATTCTTAAGTCAAAAACAACCCCGAAATTTTTTGTGCTGACTGCCATATTTATATATTATAGGGTAATAGATAGTTAGGAGGGTAGTGGAGGGGTATTTATATATATATATATATATATATATATAGTATATATATTATATATATATAATATATAATTAGGTAGTTAGTGATATAGTATATATGTGAGATATGAGTAATATATTATGGATTATATTTTATAGTTCTTAAGTCTAAACACCACGATTTTTTTTGCTTACTGTCCCGTTAGTATATTATATATATATATATATAGTATATATAATATATATAATATATATACGATATATATTATATATAGTATATATATAATATAATATATATCTATATAT
>JABUQX010005085.1:0-12500 GCA_015478945.1 Trachelipus rathkii
CAGAAGAGATACGATTTCGGTGTTGCTATCAAAGCGTACAAAGATGGCCAACGTGTAAAAATTTGTGGATTATAAATTGCATTCCACTGAAACTACAATTTTTTTTGGTAGTCCTCTAACTGCGGAATGATATAGGCATTCCGCTAACTGCAATTCCCCAACAATTCTTCAAATTATCGCAATTGCAATTCCTCAATTATTTTGGTATTCCGGAATTGCGGACTTAAATTGCGGAACGTCCACCTCCTGATATATATCTATATATATACTTATTAATATAATATATATAATATATATATTATATTAATTATATATAGTATTTTATATATATATAATAGTTCCATTATATATATATATCTATATATATATATATATATATATAATAAGGTCAGCCTCCAGTATTAATGTCCCATGTCAAATGTAAAAAAAAACTATGAATAGCTACGTAAAAAACTGAATACATTTTTGAAATCAGCGCACATTGTAATGGATGAAAATGAAGAAAATAAAATAAAGTGAGATAAAAAAAGTAATAATAAATAATAGAATAGAAGAAATAAAATAAAGTGAGATAAAAAAAAAAGTATAATAATACATAATTCTCCTCGTCCCCCAAATTTTCGCTTTCCAAAGTCATGAGTCCCCCAATATTTTCTTTTCAATGTTAAGTGCCGAACATACGCGCGCACGCACACACACACACACACACACACATCACACTCTATGATAGATAGATGTTTTAGAGAATTAAATTTTTTTGATGACCTGACCCTGACCTATACCTAAATACTTATATCATATTTTAAAATTTTAATCGTAATTTGATCTTTAATTTTTTAATTTTTTTAATTTTTTATTTTGTCATAATTTTAGATTGGCCCTAAGTATTGAACAATATAAGGCAAACGTTTATTTTTTATGGTATCATGTTTAAATTAAGTTTTGAAGCGTACGATTATCATATTTTTTGGAGTTATTTATTAAAATTAAATATTTATTAATTTTTTTTTTTAGTTCTTGCATTACAATGTACGCTAAATTCAAAAATATATTAGGTTTTAATGTAGATATAGTGTTTTTTTAGATACAGGGGACCTAATCTGGAGACTGGACAATATTTATATATATATATATATATATTATTTTTATTATAATATATATATATATATTAATATTATATATATATTATATATTATATATATATATATATAGTATAATCGAAGCAATTATTCGCTGAGTTGACTTGGACCACTTTAGGTATATCTTCGTCTCCCCACTTTCCCTTTATACACTTTTTGGATTTTTTTTTCCTGAAATAAGGCCCTATAGTAGGTCATTAGCACACAAAAAATAATAATGTAATTCTAATAATCATAGTTTTTATTAAAGTTTAAAATAAAGATCATTAGACTCAGTTTGAAGGGGTGAATCGGCCACCATTGTGGGTGAATTGGCCCATCTTTTTAAATTCCTCCTTTATGTATAAATATAATTTTTAGATTTGAATTTTACTTAATATATGAAATTGGTTATTGAATTAAAATTAGTTATAAGTAATTAAAAAATTTTAATAATAATAAATAAAAATAAGAATTAAAAATGTTGTGGCCCAATTCACCCCATTCGTGGGACAAATTGACACTTTTTTGAATTCATTTTTTCCATATAAATTTCATTTTATTTTAATTTTTACTTACATGATAAAAAAGGCTGTTTCATATAATATAAATTAGTTATAACGTAATAATAAATGTCAATATAATAGGCTACAATAAAATAAAAATAACAATGGGGCCCAATTCACCCCATCATCAATTTTTATTGGGAAGATGAATCGGGCCAAGTTAGGCCCAGGATTTAACCACTATGCACTAGTTGGAACAAAAATTTAGTTTGCCAGTTTAAAGCTAAATACTCCACTGTATACACTGAAAAAATAATAATCATTAAAATCTGTCCATAACTTTTTTAAAATTTAAACAAAGTTAAAAAAAAAAATCGCATTTTTTCAAAGTGTTAAATTCTATTTAAGGACATTTTATACACTAAATTTATTATATTTTTTAAAAATATAAAACTCTCTAGATTAAAGATAATCTAAATAAAACTGGTAGTACTACCACGATGAGGCAAAAATATTTTTTTTGTATTTAAGTCAACCCCGCCGACGCTATATAACAGACTGCCGATATCCGGCTATCCGGCTAATTCACTATCCGTTATCCGGCCGGATATCCGGTTAACTTCCAGCCGGATATCCAGTATCCGGCTATTTCACTATCCGGCCCATCCCTAATATAATATATATACATATATATATAATTATATATATATATATATTATATATATATATTATAATATTATATAATATATATATATATATATATATATATATATATATATAATATATTATATTATAATAATATATAATATATATACGTATATATATATATAGTAATATATATATATATTATATATATATATATATATATATATATATATATATATATAATATATATATGTATAAACAGTTTTATGTTAAAAGTTGTATATATATTATATATATATATATTATATATATATATATATATATATATATATATATATATATATATATATATATATATATATATATATATATATATATATATATATATATATATATTTTAGTTTATTTGTAGGGTGTTGAAGTTTTAAATCTCATCACTTTATGGCTCTTTCCTTCTAATCGTGTTGAGATTGTTCTTCTTTTTTTTATTTTAAGTCTACTATTCACCAGGGCGGTAAACTCCTCCTCCCTCCTGTAATTACCTTTACAACTTTCTCCTAATTTTAGGTCAATCTAGTATACATGTTTCATCTTTCTAATTGCACTGTTTTGTCATTGGATAGAATGGTATTCAAGTTTACCAATCTTCACTTTTAAAGTCTTGCAAATCATAATTTTGACTCTCTCCTGCTTTTTGCTATTGGCGTTAAGATGCGTTTACGTTGGTAGCTCTAAAATTGTAATTCTTGATATTTACACCTGTGATGTGTTAGTTGAAAAATGTTGCTAGTGCAAGCCTGCGTTTATAAAGTGTTTTGTGTAAATATTTCCTTGTAAATTATTATTGAAGTGTTGTGTGTCGATTTTAAATATTTTATTTATTCTAATATTACCAATACCTAACCTAATTAGATTTATCAGTCGATAAATTTGTGTTGCAATACTGTATGGCAATTTATGTTCTCACATGTGGATTTATTATCATATTGGACGTACAGCAGACACCTTAACATTTACATTCATCTGACAGCCAGGTACGAGGTAACATAACTTTGTAAAGAGGTATTTCATTTATAAATTTATTTATATTTATTATTTAATAATAAATATAAAATAAATTTATTATATTTTATATTTTTTAATATTTCTTATTTAATATTTAATGTTTAAATAAGTGTTGCATGATAGAACTTTCTTTCCTCAAAAGAAAATTCGATTGTGGATCACGTGACAAGCAGTCAGCTGTTTTTGTTGATATTTTTTGAGTGTACAAATAAACAGACATTTCTCATAAATTTAAATTTTTGAAATTTTTATCTGAAGTCCATTCTTGTAGTTTGTTTATAGTTAACAGAAGTATTTGTTTAATAATTTAATTTATATATATTATATATAAATATATATATATAAAATATATATATATAATAATATAATATATATATATTATATATAATATATAATATATATATATATTATATATATATATATAAGTATATATATATAATATAATATATATATATAATACTTTTCTTTCTTTATCTTCCTTTATTTCCCAGAATGGGAAGTAAGGTTGCGTGACGTGAGCATCGTGAAAAGAAAAGCGTAGAGAAGCCAATGACCATAGTCGAAAAGAAAGCCCCAGCCTTACCGCCCCCTCAGTACCAATAATTAGCGAGAGAACTATCGCAGTCAGAAAATCCACCCTAAAGCTTCATGGAACAGCGATGGACCCTCACTATGGTATATCGTCAGTGTAAGGGTTCATCCCTTGGCCCAGGTGGGGCCAACAACGCATATCCCCCTCACAACCCCCGCCCATTCACTTCCTGTTATACACTTTCTTCTCGCCTCTACAACTCACATTTCTTTCCTTCAGACATTCATTCCCGACTCAATCCACTTTCTCTTCCCGGTCTCCCACCGTCGTTTCCCAACACATCCTCGCACACTATAACAATCGCTTACCAACCGACATTCATTCATCCTTTCCCTCCACATGACCAAACCATTCTCAACATACTTTCATTATTCTCTCATTTACCCCTTTCTCCAAACCACACATCTCTCTCTAATACGTTCCATTTCCTTCATTTTATTAATTCTTCTCACACTAACACACCCCTAAGATGGTCCATCTGAACACATTGAATCTTTAGATCTATATTCTTATTCCAGACCAATAGTCTCACTACTATAAAAATAACACAGTAACAACATACCCTCATTGTAAGACCCTAGCACACTCAAGACTTAGTCCCCTTTACATTCACCAACAATTTAATTGGCACCAGCCACCTTCCTGCCATTTCACAACTTTCCATACTACATTCTTCTGCATCGTCCGTCCTTTTCTCATCTCAACACTATCCCTAATATTTGAACTCAGGACACTTGCTCTCAGCTGCCTCACATCTAACATAATTCACACTGATGGACGTCCCTCACTCACTTACAACCAAGACCTTACTCTTATCTACGTTTCTTTTCAAACCCCTCCTATTACCCACCCTGCCAAATCTCTCCTACCAATCCTCTCATATATATATAATATTATATATATATATATATATATATATTATATAGTGTAGTGTAGCGTGTGTGTGTGTTCGTGTATATAATACATATAATTGTAGTCTTAGTATTTTAATATATAGCATTTAACTTAGTATCTATATTATATATTATCTATATTACGTTATATATATATATATATATATATATATATATAATATAATAATATATATATATATATATATATATATATATATATATATATATATATATATATATATATATATATATATATATATATATATATATATATTCATGGATATATAATACTGTAGTTTATCATTTTGTCTTAATAGAGTACTGCAATCATTATATATATTGATTCGTATATAAATCCATATCTTTGTATGTATTTATATATTCATTGATATATATAATTGTGTTTTGATCAATTAAGAGAAAGCAGTACAATTTTTCTATTTTTTTTATTCATTAAAATATATAATTTTGCTAGTGTGTCAGTTGATTCCGTTTCATTGATCAATTATTTTTCAAAGATTTATTTTGTTTAATATATTGGAAGTCATTTTGAAGTTAATGCACAAAACGTTGATGAGATATTTAGGTATATTATCTGATAGCAAATACTACCGTTCAGATTGGTTCTTGGTACAAAAAGAACCCGACGTTCATTCTACTACTACAGAGATCTTCACAGCATTGAGTTGGTAAGTTACCATTATTGGTATTATTGATTTGTTTACACAGGCCATTGCCTTATCCAACTGGAGATTGAACTACTGGTAGATTAGAGAACGAAATTCCCAGAGTATTTTGATGACAGTTTGTCTAGGGGGCCTGGCCATTGGATCGATAGTAAGTTTGCAGCGTAAGTGGACAAAGTTGTTATTTGATACCCTGACACCAACTATAAGAATAGTAATGTATCTAAATTACTGATGATTATATTTCAGAAGAAAATAAAAATATATATATATATATATATATATTATATATATATATATATATATATATATATATATATATATATATATATTGACAATCTTAAGGGCATGCTAGGTGTGAGAAGAATTGATAAAATGAGGAATGAACGTATTAGAAAGTTGTGTGGTGTGAAGAAAGGGTAAATGAGAGAATAAATGAAAGTATGTTGAGATGGTTTGGTCATGTGGAAAGTAGGGATGTAACGATAGTATCGGTATCGGCCATTTTTTCTGGTATCGGTATTGGTTAATATGGCCGATACTTCTTACTTTTTGGGTGAAGAATTATGAGAAACTTTTAGATTCAATAATAAATCTAGTTTCGATATATAAAAGGTTCTAATAAGGAATTCCTTAAGCTAGTTGAAACCCCACAAGAATGACATCTCCGACTGTGAACCACTTTAAATAGCATAACATAGTGACGATGGTGGCTTTTCAGCAAATAAACTTACTGAAGAAGAAGAGGATTAGGATATGATAGACTTTGATAAGTTCATGGCAGAAATTGCATTGACATATCATTCACCTTCAAAGGAATCCACGAAGGAACCCTTCATTGCATATAACTGATAGATACAGTCATCAATGACCAAAACATTTCCGGCGATTTTGCAATCTTGAAAGAGGAGATGAGGCTCTACGAAAACATGGAGATGCTGCCTACAGAAGAGAATCCTTTCATGTGGTGGCAAGAAAATGGGCCAAGGTTTTCAATATTATCAGTGTTTGCAAGCAAATATTTATCAGCCCCTCCCTCATCAGTCGAGAGCGAGCGTATTTTTGGTGTAGGTGGGAATGTAAACTAGAGGTCTACCGGAATTTAAATTTTTTTTTCGGTTTCGGTTCCGGCCGGAACCGGAATTACTAATCTACTTCTGTGAAAAAATTTGTTGGAAGAGATTTATTTTACATAACCCATAGCCCATTTTTTAACAAAATATAGTAGCCTTGTGTAGCATTCATACACAGCGTAGCATTCATACACATGCTCATTTGCATGAGCATGCTTTAGACTTTGTGTATACTATGTAAGTGATTGACAAGCTCTAGGGTGCTTTGTTGATTTGCATGAACATGTTTGATGATTGGTTCTATTGGTTTGACTGGGACAGTCTCGATAGATCCATGTGGCTTCTTACTGTCTTTTTATTTCTAATATTCTAATGTCTTTCCTTGAAGGAGGGGCCGGGCTCATGCACAGTACTCTAGTACTGGCCTAACATAGCGGTTGTGCAGTTTACTTAACTTCCTTGCTCTTGCAAATGACATTGCGATTTGTTGTACCTAGCATCTTATTGGTTTTGTTCATTGCCTCCAGGCACTGATTGGCCACTTGTGTTTACACAAATCTTTTTCTTGGTTCACAAACTCGAGCCAATCCCCATTCATTGTCGATTTTCATTAGCATGTTTGGTGATTGGTTCTATTAGCTTGACTGGGATTTTCCTCGATAGGCTCATGTGGTTTCTTACTGTCTCTATTTTTTTGTGTCTTATGTTAATATCCTATTACAGACCTACAGTATTTTTTAAAATAAAGTTTACTCAAATAATCAAAATATAGGATAATAATATATGTTATTGCACAATGGAGTACATCAGTCCATTTTTCCAAACTTCGCTGGTAATCCAGTGAGCAGTTAAAGAAATAAATGACTCGTTTGAATATTTAGCTGTCCATATATCTGTAGTAAATGATATCTGATCAGCCTTAAATAACCTCGAATACTGCTGATTCTCAATTTACTTATGAAAGTTGTAACATCTCCTACAAAATTTGGTTGATAGATGGGCATTAAGTTTTTATGAAATCCCAGCTCTCACGTGATTGTGAATGGCTAGTTACTCATTGCAATAAAATTATTATCTTTTTGATGAAAATGCCTGTCAATTTTGAGGTCATACGATATGCCAAATTTTTTTTGAGTGATATTTTCCTTAAGACTCACTTGTTTTCACGGCTTGGATCTTTATCGCTATTTTGGGGTTCCTCTGTTCTATTGAAAATACAGGATCTCCCTTTTACATCCAATTTTTGATTTCCAGATATTTTCTTCGGTGATGATTTTCCATATCTTTATGAAGTGGCGTTGTATTAAAGTTTTTGATGTACTATTCTCGTTATTTTTTCTGAGTCAATATTTACAACTCTATGATCATTTTATAATATTCATTAATAATAAAACTCTTTTACGAATGATGGCATTATAATTTAAAACAATTTGTGAGGTTATTATTATGACAAATCTGCAAACAAAAAAATTAATGAATAAAATCTTTATCAACATCTTTTTATATATATAAAATACTATTATATATATTATATATATAAGTAATATATATATATTATATATAATATATATATATATATATATATATTATATATTATATATATAATATATATATATATATAATATATTATATTATATATATAGGGAAAGTGTCAAGTTCCCTCATACGAGAGGACGCTGTTTCAAATCCTCCGCGTAGCAGTTGGAGTTTATCTACCTGGGGGCAAGAATTAATAATAATAATATAAACATGTTGGTGGCGCTGGCTTGGGATAGCCGACCTCAAAGTTAGATTTCCTGTGGTCCCCCCGTGTTACCCTCTTAATAGGAGAATTAAAGTAACGTTAAAAGGTAGTTTTATATATATATTATAATATATAATATATATTTATATATATATATAATATATATATATATATATATATAATTATATATAATATATATATATATCCGTATATATATATATATATATATATATTATATATATATATATATATATATATATAATATATAATATTATATATATATATATATATATATATATAATATATTATATATAATATAGTTAAAGTCTAGAACGTGTTGCCGCACCACAGAACTTTATTACTATATCGTTTGAAAAAAATATCACAAATCAATATGAAACGTGTGAGTTTGGCTTCGAACACATTTATTAAGCCGTTTCGTTTTTTTTTTCAATTTGTGCTTACGAAACGTGCGAAAAGACTAGTCGGGGATAAAGAAGAATGTAAAGCAGTCAAAATCGAGAACAAATGCTTAGCCAACGGAGGAATTTCCTTAATTCATATACGCTAGTACCTGTTCATGACGTGTACAATGACGTGCTTACGAAAAAAATGTAAACAACAAGATGGCGGCGTGGTAGGGCCGTTTGGTTTGATGAATGTTTCTATTCAATAAAATTAGCTTTAAATCAATTCCTTACGAAAATCGATAAACTCCATTCACAACAGTTGATACAATTATTTGTAAATTATCATCCAATTTATTATTTTCTTATTTGTTTATTTCCATAACCAAAAGTTCCATCACACAGCCTGATTTCCAAATGTTTGTATGCAAGCGTTCGTTATACACGAAATTCGTCCTAAAAATTTGGTGAGGCATTTTCTTATTCCAGCGTCAGCACAATGACCAAAAACGATAACGGCCTTAGTTGATAAAATTCAACAGAAAACTTTATTTTAAAAAAGAGCTCACACACCTATAAAAAATATTAAAGCCGTTTTTCGTTTTTGCATTTGTGATTATCGAAACGTAAGAAATGCTTGAGTTTGAGTTCGTTTTGTCAAACTTAAGCGCAAATTCGTAAAAAAATGCTCACCAAAACGTAAGGAATTTTATTAATTCTGTAAGGTGCTATTTCCCGTGATTGGCGAATTTAAGCACTGTTCTTACGCAAAAAATGGTAAACAAACAATATTTGCGGCGTGGTAGGTTCCGTTTGTTTGATTGAATGTATCATCAATAAAAATTAGATTTAAATCTAAATTCTTCCAAAATCGATAATCTCCATCACAATAGTTGATCAATTATTTGTAATATAAACCATTTTTGCTTTTTTTTTATTTCTGTTTATTGCAACGAGTCTCATCAAAAAAGGGTATGCATTGTGTGTTAAGAAGAGGATGTTGTTATGAGAAATCGCGTTCGTTTATTATGCACGAAATTCGTGCAAAAACTGGGTAAGCATTTCTTATCGAGCGTAAGCATAAAAGACAAAAATGATAACTTTTTAAAAAAAGTCCTAATTTATTTAAATCTAATCTATGTAACCTAAAGCAACTTAACTAACCAAACTTATTAATCTCTTTAAGAATCCGTAATATTTTTTCAAAAATGATCATATAATTTGAGTAAATATGGCACACGTTGAAGACTTTAATATATATATATATATATATATTATATATATATATTATATATATATATATATATATATATATATATAATTATATATATATATATATATATAATATATATATATATATATATATATATTATATAATACATATATATATTTATATATATTATATATATATATATATATATATATATAATATATATATAATCTATATATATATATTATTATATATATATATATATATATACTCATATATAATACTATATATATATTTACATTAATACAACCGACTATCATTCCATCCTTTCCACATGACCAATACATCTCAACATACTTTCATTTATCTCATTCGTTTACGCCCTTTCTTTCAACACCACACAACTCTCTAATATTGTTCATTCCCTCATTTTATCATTATTCTCTCAACACCTAGCACTACCCCTAAGATTGTCCATCTGAACACTATTGAACTTTAGATCTATACTTCTTTTTATCCCAGATCATAGTCTCACTACTATATCAATTAACACAGGTAACAACACACCGTCTGTAAGACCCTAGCGCACTAAACACTTAGTCCCTTTACATTCACTCACGATTTAATGCATCCAGCCACCTTCTGGCATTCACAAAATACTTTCCTACTAAAACTCTGCATCATCCGTTCCCTTACATCATCCAACACATACCCTAATATTTAAACTCAGACACTTTGTTCCAGCTGCTCACCATTAGACATAACTTCACACTGAGGACTTTCCTTACTCACAACCATAACCATACTCTTTATCTACGTTTTACTTTCAAACCCTCCTTTACTACACCCTGCCAAATATCTCTACCAATCTCGTCAAACTCTTCAGAACTTCTCGCAACACAGAACCAAATCTACCGCATATAATAGGTAGGGCACCCTCCATCTCTCTCCATCATTCTAAACACCATTTCCTGTCCACACCCACTAATTCTTTCATATACCCATCCATATACAAATTGGATAACCAAGGAGACATAACAACACCCGTTTTCACCTCCGCTATTAATAAAACATTTCACTTTTGACACCATTATTCTTACAACACGCCTCACTATCGTCATACAATTTTGAAATTCACATTCAGAAGCTATCAACAAACACTATAATAATATCACTAACAACCTTTCACACAGACCTTCCCTATTAACCCTATCAATACCCCTGTATTGCTAAATACCAGAAAACTTCCTAAATAACAATTTATTCTTTCTCTGCATTTTCTCTATCAATTTTGCTTCAAAATGTAAAATTTGATCCACACATACTCTACCACTCCTAAACCACCTTGTTCTTCACCAATCAGTCCTTCAGTCACTCGGCGCAGTCTTTCGACCAAAACACCAGCATATTCTTTCGCTAATCAACACTCAATAAACCTAAATACCCTATAATTTCTTACAGTTCCCTTTATCTCCGTTACACTTATACTGCTCTCCTCCAATCCCTTCGAACCTTATATCCCTCCATAAACGCTTATCAACACAACTTAAGATCCATCAATCAACATCTTGCCTCCGTTCTTGATCAATTTCACCAGTAATTCATCTATACCTGCAATTTACCATTCTTTCAACTTTCTCACTCTACCAATTTCCTCTCTTTGCTAATAACCTCATCCCCAAAATACATATTCCTTTTCTTGCACCATCAACCCACACAACAGTCATTATCACCTCTTCATTACTGTTTATATATTATACAGATTTCAAAGTGTTCTTTCCACACTCCACTCACATCTCCCATTTCTATCAGTTACTAAAAAACACCATCCCTTATTCCCATTTATTATGAGCAGGTCCCCTTATTCTAATTCTTAACATCTTTCGCGCTTTCCCCTTCCATGGAAAGACTTCCTATTCCCTTGTAAGTGTCCCTATTCATCCTCCCTCCAAACTGTCATGTTTACCTCTCTTTTCTCCTTATGTATGCAGCTTTTAAGCATTCCTTTTTCCCTCCTTATATAATTACAAACATCTTTCTTTTGAAACTTCATCATTTGCTTTAGTACATTCAACCAAGATCTTTTTTACTTTTTTAACCGCTTGCATCACCGTCTTTCATTCCACCACTCACTGTTATCATTCTTATTCCTACTTTAGCACACCCTAATACTTCTTTTGCACTGCTACAATTGCTCTTCCTTTGCTTCCAGATTTATTCAGTTTCAATTGTTCACATTCAACTGATTTACTTGCGAGCGTTCTTACATACTTATCCTTATTACCTTGTCCATCTAAACTTCTCACTCTTAATTTTACCCACTTCCTTCTGTATTCATCACTTTCCTCTCCATCCAAGTCCCCACTAAACTTAATTTACATAGAACAACATTAATGACCGATAATCCCATTCCTAAACCCCTCACTGATTTAACATCCAACAACATATTCAACATCTCCTTCTCACCAACACAAAATCAAAATCATACTTTTCACTTCGATACCATCTCTACCTAACCAACTCTAGTATCTCTTATGGATACTCTTGTGTTTAATAAAAGT
>JABUQX010005085.1:15000-20000 GCA_015478945.1 Trachelipus rathkii
CTTATTTGGCAAAGATGTCAGATTCTTAGATTCTAAGTTATCATTGTTGACCAGCTCTTCGACTAACACAGACTCCTCCTCTAATTCTGCCTTTATTGATACATTTTCATCTAATTTTTCCTTTTCTAAATACTCTCTAGCTGAGGCGAATACTTGTATCATCGTTAGGAAAGCTCTGAAATTAAATGAATGGATTTGAGTAACTTAAAACAGTTGCAAATACAATCAAGAAAAGAACCTAAAGTGTTTCTAATAAATGAGGAAAAGGAAGCAATCTTATTTTTAAGAAACAATCACAATGGCAAAAAAGAAACGCACTCATCCTCACTTTGTGAGGATGGATGAAGTTCACTTATGATTAATTCAAATTTAAACGATACCAAACTAAAATTTGCAAAATTAAAAATAATATTTTTAGTGATTCCAAATAAAATTACTACTTTTCATAAATATAGGATTTTCACTATATCATCTTATTGTAGGGACGTTAGACATATCGGCAGGGCTTGATATGTATTGGCATTTATGAGTTGGATAAGAGATGAAAAGAACATCCACAAAAATTTATCCTTTTTCTGAAACTGGAAGACTATGCTAATGAAAAATATTTCAAAATTATGATTTTTTTTCCTGGTTTTCATCAGATTAAAAAAATCTCATATGGTTTAACTTATGACTAAAAACATTGCCCTTTTTATCGTTAAATTAAAATGCGAAATAGGAAACACACGTTGATAATCATTTATAGGCATGTTTATGCAAATTATCCTGTTTTGCTAAGTAATAATAAAAAAAGAATTATCCACTTCGTTTTCAAAACCAAAAGTATTAACATCATAAGAGAGAAGATAAGTGATTAAAAGTAGTTATTAAGACTGTGAGATTGTCGTAAAATTGTTTTATTGGAGGAGCATCAGAAGAAAGATGCACACACAACTTACATTCTTTAATTTCCTCTAGCCCCTATATCGGGCTGTTTAGTTCATTTCATTTGTTTAAAAAAAAAAAAGTTGTGTTTTTTTGGTTTAAACCAAGAAAAAAAAAAGGTTTTCATTCTTTTTTTTTTTTTTTCCCTTATTTTTTCTTTTTTCTAATAAAATATAATAAAGAGGTGCTCTAAACGAAAGCAAATAGGTAATACATCCTAATCATATATTTTACATAGTAAATGAATGGGAGGAAAATATTTGTAATGCTTTTAAAAAAATTTATTATCAAATTAAGAGTAAAATAATCAAAAACTAAACTTTTAATCAATTTTTCTTTGAATAAGAAATTTATTAAGATGTTAAAGCAAATAAACATTTTTAGGGATTAGTTAGTTCCAAGGTCATACTTGACAGCTTTGGAGGAATACTTCAGTATCTTTCCCAAATGTTTAATTATACTACAAAATAACCGTATACATTTATCATTGATATTTGTTAATAATTTGAAATTGCTGATTTTACTAGAACAATATAATATTTAAAGTATAATATATTTTTTGCCCATATATATTATATATATATATATATATATATATATATATATATATATATATATATATATATATATATATATATATATAATATATATATATATTATATAATATATATATATAATACCGTCACACAGGGTAAATACGATTTAGTCTGGCAAATCTCCCCCCCCCCCAAAAAAAAAAAAAAAAAAAAATTATTCTAATTTAGTTAAAAACTATAGTAGTTTATATTTCAAAATTTTTCTAAAACTATTTTTATTAGAAACTAAGTGATCTAATTAACTGTAATAAATAAAAAATTAATAGTAACTGAAAAATTTTAATTTTTCCTTTAAGAAATTTTTTCAAAACTATCGAATTTCATATTACAAGGGCAATATTTTTAAATTCCAAAAATCACAAAAATCATAGCAATTCTGAAGTTTAACTGTATGAAAGTACCTCTTGTAAGGTATGTAAACATATAAAGTTTATTAATATAATATGCTTTATTACAGAGTTTCAGGAACATTAATGTACCCGGGGCAATTCCAAAATTGGTGCTGTGATGTGCGGGGCATTAGGGTAAAGTCCAAATGTCTCATTGATCTCAAAATAAGGTTCCTCAACTTTAGAAACCTAGATTCTCAACAATCAAGTGTAAAATTCATCATGTACGGGGAGGGAAATCTCCAAGTCAATGGGCTGACATGACTTAGATCTCACATTAGCATTGAAGAGGTTTAATATCTTCACTTCTCTCTCTTTCCTACAGTTAATCTAATCAAATAGAAGAAAGTGAAAAGAAAGACAATAAAAAGTAAACAAAAAAAGAGGAAAACGGAGGGGGGGGGGGGAAAGACTAATTAAGAGACAAAGTGAGATAAAGTTAATGACAACAATAATAACAAAACAATCAACCTTCAAATCGTAGATGTGAAAAGAAAACGAGAAAAAAAGAAAGAAAAAAAAATGACAAATAATTTAAAACCAATTAGAAAAAGAAATAAAGAACTAAGACCACTACCCAGAAAAAAGAAAAATATAACAATTCAAAAGAAAGATTTTTTACTATTAAGAGGAAAGGAATTCCACGCCAAGAACTTTTTTGTCCCTAATCATTGGCGAGTCGAAAGGTGTTACTGTAACTCTACGTTTGGGTTTTCTTTTTATGGCTTGGGAGGGTTGAGTAAATTCTAAAAGGAGAGAATAATGAAATAAATTTTTATGTTGAAAAATTTACAAGTTAATCATGATTTTATCATTTGCAAGAAATACATTTTTTCAGATATATAACTGAGTTGTAAAATAACATTCATGTTACCAATAAGATCTCCAATAAGGATCTTGCTATGTAACTAATTTCTTGTCCTCGCTTTAGGTTTCGGGTGGTGCGAACGCCTTATTTATCAATCGCTGCCGTTTTCTTCACAGAAACGAAGCTATCCTCCAGGATTATCTCAGAAACATCCGATAAGACAAATATCAACAGTTTTTCGAGAAACCACAACACAGGTTCTAACATTAATCACCGTTCTGAGTGTAGAGCCTTTTCATAATAGAACGACTTCCGGAGAAGACAGTGATCCTCAGGGGAAATTAAAATAACATCTTAGAATCAACACAGTTTAGAAGACCAGGAGAAAACGACCCTGCCAAGGGACAAGGTCAGAGTTGTTGTTAATATACCCCTTTTGTAAATAAATTACTCTCTACGTGAGACTGGGCGAGTTTGATTAAATATATGATTTCAAAAAATAAATTATTTTTTTAACAAAGTTCTTATTTTCAAGTTCATATACTTATTGAAATTTAATTATTAAGTGATCTTAAAAATGATATATTTTCTTACATATTGTTTTGTTTATTTATTTTATTTGTTATTATTATTATTATATATCAGTTTTATCTTATGGTTTTATTTTATTTATTATTAATTATTTTTGTGGCATGTATCCATATTTCTGTAAATATCTTTCTTTGACCTGAAAACAATACTATATCTTTTAACAGTTAGCTAATAATCAATTGTGGGCTTGTAGTCAGTTGGTATACTTTCGCTTTCGTTAATGTCCATTGGTGTGGTAGGTCAAAACAAAAAAAAAAAATCATCAAGGTCTTTAACATTAGTGGCGAGTTTATTTATTTGAGGTGGAGAATTTACAATCATTAATTGTAGTATCTCCCTTAAAAAATTTCTTCTGTCAACTTCCTCCAGCAGGAGGGTGCTAGTTTCACTTGGTGGCTTTTTCCACAAAAGGGACAGCTCTCTGCTGATAGAAGTTCAGACTTCCATTGCGCTAATTCTAATATCACGATCCAAAGAAGAGACTGAAGTTTCCAGATGGCTAGTAGTTTCTGCATATTTGCGACAGTGCTGGAGTCTTTTTAATAAGAAGGTGTTCCTTTACAAAATTTCCAGGTGAGACCTTTCTCTTTCGTTGTTAAAATTGCTAAGCATATAAAGATTGAGCATAAAAATCTTAGCCTCGCCCCACCCTACAAAACTTAGACATTATATATTCATATCAAACCAGAAAAAAACTTGCAGGAGTAACGCAGCCGCCTTTTACAGGGGTGCAGCCCACACAACCTATCTACGATAGGTGACAGCAACCCACAGATAAGTACTGCCAATTTTGGGAGGATTGGAACCTATCTAACTGATACCCTCTGAGTAATTCACCTTGCTGGGATTGAACCTGGGCCCTAAAATATGATCCCCCGGTGTGCTGAGTGTTTTTTCACCTTGTGCGGTGCTCTGCTTGACCCTGCACCCGAGTGTGGACGGGAAGAGCATGGCATGTCCTGTAGGTGGGTGCTTATATTCACCACAGGAAGATTTGACGCGTTTTTCTTTTAGTCCATCGTGGCGTAGTGTTCAAGCACATACGCATTCATCTGCTAGGGCCCAGGTTCAATCCCAGCAGGGTGAATTACTCAGAGGGGGTATTTTTATCAAATATATATATATATATATATATATATATATATATACTATATTATATATATATAATATATATATATATATATTATATATAATATATATATATATATATTATATAGTCAGACGGGTAAACAAAAGTTTGACAGGTTGGTGGGGTTTAAAAAAAAAAACCCTCCCCCTTTCCTGAAAATATTTTTTTCTGAATTTTATGGGCTATCTCTGTAGCCTCTTCATTATCTATCAAAGAAATGCCAAAAGAAAATGGGCTGCTCTAAATTGACAGTAATCAGCGATAACAAATGTCGAACCCTAGTTAAAAATGGCTGCAAATTTTTTTTTACAGTTTTTACAACTTTTTTCTAAAATTTCAAATGTATCTAAAATACATTAAAAAAAAACCAAAAAAAAAAAAAACAAAATTTTTTTTTTTTGTTAAAAAAAGTTAAAACCCTACATATTATGGGGAACTGGGCAAACTAATCAATTTTTTTTTAACAAATTTATTTTTTTTTCTTATAAAAAAAATTTTTTTTACCCATTTAGGGTATACTCAATGGGGGTAAAAAAAAAACAGTTTTTTTAACCTGGATG
>JABUQX010005086.1:0-20646 GCA_015478945.1 Trachelipus rathkii
AACCTTCATATATATATATATATATATATATATATATATATATATATATATATATATAACTTTAACAACTAATAATATATATATATATATATATATATATATATATATATATATATATATATATATATATATATATTTATATATATATATATATATATATATTTATTATTATTATTATTATTATTATTATTATTATTATTATTATTATTATTACTATTATTATTATTATCCCCAGATTGGGGTGCGGTGCATAGCATACACCAGTGAGAACTCATCTCAATCAGAAAAATCTACCCTGAGGCTTCACGAGGCCGCCACAGTGAGGGTCTGTTGTGGCCTCGTGAAGACTCAGGGTGTCTTCACAAGGCCACAATGGACCCTCACTATAGCATCTCGTCAATGTAGGGTTCATCCCCTGGGCCAGGTGAGCCACAACCATGCCCCCCTCACAAAACCTCACCATTCACTCGTGTTATACACCTTTCTTATCGCCTCTACCAAACTCACATCTCTCTCCTTCAAGCATTCCTTTACTGACTCAATCAACTTTTCTTCAGTCTCCCAACTGTTTCATTCCCAGCACACTCACCACTATACATCCGCTTAACTAACTAACTATCCTCCATCCTTTCTATATGACCAGACCACCTCAATGTACTCTAGTTTGTTCTCTCCTTTACACATTTCTTCATCCCACACAACTCCCTAATAATGCGTTCATTCCTCATTTTATCAATTCTTCTCACACCTAACACACCCCTAAGATTGTCCATCTGAACACTTTGTACCTTAGATCTATACCTCTTATTCCAGACCATAGTTTCACCACTATACATTAACATAGGTAACAACAGTCCCTCATGCAAAACCCAAGCGCTCTCAAGACTTTTGTCCCTTCATATCCACCAAGGATTTAATTGCACCAGCCACCTTTCTACCATTCCAACTTTCCTACTACATTCTGCATCATCCATTTCCTTTTCATCCAGCATATATCCTAAATATTTAAACTCAGATATTTGTTCCAACTGTTTAGTATCTAACATGACTTCACACCATGGACTCTCCGCACTCACTACCATAACCTTAATCTTATCTACATTTACCTTAATAATATATATATATATATAATTATAATAATATATATAATATAATATATATATAATACTATGTATATAACATATACATAATATATATTATACATTATATATATATATATATATATATATATATATATATATATATATATATATATATATATATATATATATATATATATAATATATATATATATATATATATATATATATATATAATATATATTATAGCAACAATAGATGAAATGTATTTTATATGGATAAAAAAACTTATATAGATTCTGTATCTGTACGTAATATATGTGTAACTTCTAGCTCAGCTATCTTGCATAACCAGTAATAGTAACCAACCAACAATAATAACTATCATATGTAATATGCTCTAGCAGTAATAATAATAATAATATATGTAATATATATATATGTATATAATATGCTAATAACAACAATAATATAATATATATATATAATATATGTAATAATAATAATAATAATATGTATAATAATATATATATGCGATTATATATATATACGGTAATATAATAATAATATATATGCCAATATATGTATGTATGTATATTCATAGCTAATAATAATATAATAACCTTAATAATAATAATAATAATAATAATAATATGTATAATATAATAATATGTAGCATACCTCTTTCTTAACCATGGGTAATAATATAATATGGGTGTAATAATAATAATATATGCTAATAATAATAATAATATAATAATAATATATAAATATATCAGCATAGCAACAACCATCGCAGCCAACTCAGCATAACCAACCAATGGCAATATGTAATAATAATAATACAGCCATAATATGGTAATATGCCAATAGCCTTAGCTAACCTTAACAACAATAATATATATATATATATATACCGTATGAAAATATAGAAGCGTGAACATTGTCTATCCTTTGCTGAAGAATCAGAATGTGCCTCCTGCAGGTGAAAAGAATCATTTTTGAGAATGTTTGGCTCCCATATTGATGTATGATGCAGTGTGTTAAATGACCAACACAACCACAAGTAGAATGCATGCTGCGGAGATGAGGCCTTTGAGGGTAATGATGGGAAAGAGCAGGAGAGAGTGAGTGAGAAATGAACATATGAAGAGAAAGAGCAGGGATATGTGGGATGAGAAATAAGATAGAAAAGGTCTAACAAAGGTGGCGGGGACATCTGGAGAAGATGGCGGAGGAGAAAGTGGCAAGGGGGTCTTGAGAGTGGAGGCTGGGAGGCAGGAGACCGAGGGGAGGCCAAGAAGAAGGTGGGGAGATGAAGTAGAGGAGGTGCTGGAGAGGCATCACCTCCTGAAAACCATGGAATATCTAAGAGGTGGAGACTTAGAAGATAGAGACATTATAAAGGAGACCACACACTGAAAGGCAAATAAATATGGAAGTGTGTATATATATATATATATATATATATATATATATATATATATATATATATATATATATATATATATATATATATATATATAATATATATATTTATATATATATATATATATATATTACTTACATTTGCATTTGATTCTGGAAACTCATATGTACCCTTTGGTGATGATGTAAATCCTTTCATGCTATCTGATATATCAAAACTACAAAATCGTATATGTTGCCATTTCAATGTATTTTGGCTAATTTGTCCTAATCTATTTGCCAATTTAAACATTATTAAAATCTATTGTGAAAGAAAAAAAATAGATTTATAAACCTTTAAAAATCTAATTATGAATATGTTGGTACATATATTACCAAAATTTTCCTGAATGCCAATATCACATACCAAACTTTTCGGCTTTTCTATTACAGAAAACAGTGATATTTAGTTTTGTCGAAGATATAATGCCAACTATTAAAAATAAGAGATTCTATAGAAAATAATAATAATGTAAAGACTACTGTGACAGTCAACTAGCTCATACGTCATTTCTTGAAACCAAAGATAACTAGCTACATCTCGGGTAGCATCCAATTCACCACAAAACTATAATCTCAAAAGTCATTAACCACTGGAGTTTGTATATTTGCAAAATATAAAAACTATATTCTATATAAACTACCTGTGCTCATGAGAAATCTCGTAAGTGATTTAACGTATTTTTTTTTTTTTTGGGGGGAGGGGGGCCACAAATGTAAACTCAAGAGTGTTCAATATATTCCATATTACAATTTGGGCAAAAGGGAAATTTATCATTTTCAATTCATAGAGGTGTCTATTTAGTCCTGAATTACCAATTTCTATCTAGTCTGAGGGATGTTGTTTGAATTCTTCTGCTGATAAAATCTGTGGAAGAGTAGACAGTGTGCAAATTCCCAAATGAATGAAAGGAAAGTAATTTTATTAATCTTTCAATTCAATAGAAAGGTCCTGCTGCAACTCAATTGGGTATATAGAAATACTCAAAAGGTTGATTATGTGCTTTATGTGATGCAGCATCTACAATTTCATTCTCTAATAATACCTGTGTAGGAAGGGATCCAAACAAAATGAATGTCACAGTTAATGTTTGTAGGTTGAGATGACAGTTCTTGAAGCAATGTTGAATTTTATTATAGCGATCTTTTCTTAGATTTCAAAATCTATGATGAGGACAAAGAATCTGTGAAAATTACTAGGAATAAGTTGCTGAATAACTTTTGTGGGGACAGGTGAATAAAGATAAAATTGAAGGTTTTATAGAAAGCAAATAATTCTGCAAATAATATGGAGTGGCCTCTTTACAATTTCCAAGATTGAGTTACATTCAAATGTAGAATATAGACTTAGGATACATTGCACCAGGATGAGGAAAGTGAAGTAATTAATTTTGACCCATCTGTGAAAGTATACCGTAAAACGGGGCAATTTGGTCCAAAATCAGGGGTACTCAAAATGCTAAGGTTTATGGAGATTATTTTTTTTTTTTTTTTTTTCGAACATTTTTATTTATATATATGTTAATGTTATCCTTTAGGAGTAAAATTAGTATAATTGTATTTGTATATATAATATAGGATTAATGTTAGAAGCCGATAAGTAACGTGGACCGAATTGCCCCACGATTTTGGGGGTGGGGCAATTCGGTCCACTTTCAATTTTACATCCCTAAGAATCCTCAATTAAAGTGTTTTATTTAATAAATTATGATAAGTCAGTTTTCATTTTTAAACATAATGGTATTACAATATTATTTTAAGAAATTATACATAATGGTATTACAATATTATTTTAAGAAATTGGGTTCGAAAACGTAATAAAATGTTTGAGTTTGCGTTCGCTTTTTGTCAAAACTGCAAAATCTTTAAAAAAGGCTCCCTAACGTAAGGAATTTCCTTAAATTTCTGTAAGGTTGCTATTCTTTTTTATTCTGTATTATACAGAATTAAGGAAATTCTTTACGTTTGGTGAGCATTTTTTTACGATTTTGCGATGATTGACAAAAATGAACGCAAACGCTGTTTGACAAAAATGAATGCAAGCTCAAGCGTTTTAGGTCTCTTTTTAAATATAATGGTATTACAATATTATTTTAAGAAATTGGGTTTGAAAACTAATAAAATGTTCGAGTTTGTGTTCGTTTTTGTCAAACGCAAAATCGTAAAAAAATGCTCACTAAACGTAAGGAATTTCCTTAATTCCTCATAAATTTTAAGCACAGAATTAAGGAAATTCTTTACGTTGGTGAGCGTTTTTTTTACGATTTTGCGCTGTTTGACAAAAATAAACTGTAATGTTATTAATTCTGTAAGGTTGCTGTTAATACCTTTTAACTTGACGAGAGACAAGAATCCCCTCTTCTAACCAGGGATCCTTCAACTTCTCAAGAAGGCTCTCGCACTCATCCAATTTATCTGGAGCGTTATGACGAGAGATCTTCTTTTAATATATTTGGAGCAGCGCAGTGGTGTATTCTTTTCTTGC
This sequence comes from Trachelipus rathkii, assembly GCA_015478945.1. NCBI lineage: Eukaryota > Metazoa > Arthropoda > Malacostraca > Isopoda > Trachelipodidae > Trachelipus > Trachelipus rathkii. The sequence continues at coordinate 5,032 of JABUQX010005086.1, forward strand.
TTTTCTTTTTTTTTTTAAATTGATATTACTTCTTTCCTTAACCTTCTTTTTGTTTCCTGGGAATGATAATGCCTGTTGGAAATAAACTCGGTGGGATTAAACTGCAACCACAGTGGGGCTATATCCACTGTTATTGATATAGTTACTCACCACTTCCTCTTGACACTTAATAACTTTACCCATCAACCAACTGCTATCTTTAAAAAAAAACAAAATCTTTAAAACATGGATTAATAAAATATATGCGAAACTTAAATTTAATAAAAAATTAAGTATATAAATAAACTTTCTTTCTTGAAACAGTATCACTTGTTTATAAAAAAAATCGGTTACTATTCAGATATATATATATATATATATATGTTTGTAGCGAAGATGATTTAATATAAATTACAAGATATCGCTAACTATCCCAAAAAAATCAGTATTTACATATTTTTCTTATTGGGCACGAAATGGATATAAATATATATATGCGCATATATGCTCATATATATATATATATAATATATATATATATAATATATATATAATATATTATATTATATTATTATATTTATAGAATGAAACAAAAATAATATAAATATATAAATGTTATAAAATGATAAAATCATAATATAATAATAAGATAAAGAATACGAGAATACGATAAAGTTTCAAAATAATTAATAACGCTTTTCCTTACACTACAACGAACAACGATTATATAATAATTTGAACGAAAAATTTTTTCTTCTTTCCTTGAGTTAATCTTTGGTAAAATAGAGCACAATAGTATAAACAAAAAATGAAAAAAACTGTAAACTAATTTTTTTATACCTTTGGTGAAGCCATTAAATGAATATGAGAGGACCAAATAATTTAAATTCTCCACTGGGGCTAATCTAACTATAAGTTTCAATCTTGCGGATACGATCTGATAAGTTCTTCAGCAAAAGTCAACTCTGGCAGATGGTGATTGATCAGAACTTGAAGTGTGGATTGTTACCGGAACCTGAATAAGAGACCAGAATTAGCGGGTCTCAAATATTACTAAATTGAATCATACTTAAATCGAATTACTAATTATTCATAAAAACAGGTTTCTTAATATCATTAAGCTATTATAATTATTATTTTTAACAACAAATTCTAACTAATTGCCTCATGTGGTTATAACTTAACTTTTCACCTTATTTAATCCTCCTCCTCAATTTTTAATCTAATCTAATTTAGTTATCCTATCCTTAAAAATAACCTCATCCATTTGACAAATTGTATTTTATTTAAGTTTTATTTAACTTCACCTATTTCGTAACCATTCTACTTAATTTTCCAAATTCTCGTTTTCCCTAACCTCATAAATTTACTTTAATCCCTTCTAAAACAACAAAACAAACAATAACTTGTATTACCCTATGATTAGGGCGCAAGATGTTCTTGTGGCCTTTAAGATTGGTCCTTTCCTTTTCTCCTTTTGGACTTCAAAATATAAGATTAGCAGTTGCTAATATCTAGTTCTGTGGGGAAGGAAGAGAATAGGAAAGATGGTCAAATCCATCTCATTCCTCCCCACCCGTCAATCCTAGTATTAATGCCAAAACAAATATGTCGCATCAAATCAAAACAAAACAAAAATATACTTTTTTTCTTATTTTTCTCATTTGGAACTCCTTTATCTTGAGGTACCTTTCCTATACCTCTGGTCATTGTCATATAATTCTCAAAAAAATCTTTCCTTTCTACTCTTTTCTCGAGTATTATATAAATTCAAACAAACAAAATTAATCTTTCTTTAAAAAAATCTTTCAAAAAAATATAACAAAACATCATTACTCCCCCAATTACTGATCGCACAGCTGGCGAACGCGTTCTTTGATCTCCTCCAGAGTCATATCCTGTCCAAAGGCCAACAGATACCCCTGCATGCTCTGAATGTACCTCTGGAACATGCCATTCCAATCAGGTTGAGATGTCAGCCCTCCCACCGTGGGGACACTACTTGGGGCCGGCAACTCCGCTGATGTATCTGGTACCGGTTCCTGCCTCGGATACGGAACGGACCTCTCTCTCCTCCGAACTGATCTACTACGCCTTGCTGTTATTATCTGGGCGCCATCCACCACACTCGGATCTACGTCCCCGAATGTTATGGGGGAATAGTTGCTAGTTCGGCGTTCGGACTCCACCGGGGTGTCCTCTCGCCGAACATCAGGACCGGATTGTGGATTCACTGATGCACCTTCAACTTCACTCACTACTTCTACTTCTTCTACTACCTCTTCTACTTCTTCCACTTCTTCTACCTCCACTTGAGCACTAACGACCTCTTCGATTTCCATTGGAACTCTGACTACTTCTACCTCTACTGGTACACTAACTACTTCTACCCCTACTGGAGCACTGCCCCTCTGTAACCCTCTAGCATTTTCAACTCTGGAAACCACTGCGTCTCTGGTGGGAGCCTGGTTTCGTGGACTATCCATGAATACTTCAGCCCCTCTCAACTTTCGGAAATATTGCCTACAAAGGTCTCTGGTTGGATGGAGCCCGTCTCGCAAGAAACCCTGATCTTCAAGCGTATATACTTCCGAATTCAAAAATTTTCTGATATTCTCCTTCTGATCATCCCCCAAGTCAGAGGCAGCATATATGACTGGATAAGAGGCCTTGTTGTGCCACTGGATCTCAGCCTTCCTCAAGGTTCGTATTTGCAGGTGCATCCTCCTCGCCTGCATGTGCAACACCCGATCAGCATATTCAGGAGCCTGGTTATAGTAGTCTTGCAATCCCCGAGGAAAACTAGCCACCCTTATGTTGTTATAATAAACGAGATCTACAAAGGGTGGGATGGCCAGTATAACTCGCATGTTTGGATCTATCTCCGCACACCTTTCGGAGAATTGAGAGAACCGCTCCGCAAAACCTCGTACGGAAAACTGGAGGTTACCAGTGTTCACTTCATAATATCCGGTCACCCCTGATGGATTGGGTAACCGAATTCGAGGATAGGCCTCAGGGATAATAATGAAGACCAGCATATGGGTATACTGATTTTTCAAAAAAAATTGAATATGCCGTTGTAAATACTCCAGATTCGCCCCCGGATAAGATTTAAACACCACGGTGGTCCCCGGTAACAACTCAGGGGTAAAAGCCTCCTCCATATCCCTCACCCACGAGTGTCCGATTACCAGGATCTGAAAAAGAAAAAAAACAAAAACCCAAAATTAATATATTATACTTGATTTATAACTTTTATTTAAATTATTACTTTATTTTATTTATTACGTTTTTACTTATTAACGTGTTCCCCCCCAAAAAAATTCTTATTTTAAATTATATTCTTGTTATTTTACATTTTTCGCTTTATTACTATATTTTATTTATTGTACTGTATTCAGTTCTTTCTGGAATTTCTACCAACTTTTCTTTTCCCAATTTCTTACTTTTGTCATATCTCATTGAAAAATTTAATTACGTTTTTTTTCTCGACTTCTAACTTTTCTTTTCTAGCTTTTTTTACCTTTGTCATATTACTTGTCAACCATTTATTTCCGCTGACGCTCTATTAAATAAGGGAACACAATTGGCAACTCCTGACAAGTCCCTCGCGATCGTGTATACGGTCGATTTTCTTTTATGGTATCTCTCACCGGATTCTCTTCAAGTTCAAACCCTTCAAATGATAACTCGCTTCCAGGAATTTGTTCTTCTGCTTCTGCAATCGGCAAGCCGATCACAGGCGTCGAATAGACTTGCACACGGTTTTCAAACGTTTTATCTGTGGGAAGAGAATCCCTTAAACCCACAGGGGGAGCTTGTGTTGACTCCCAGCGCCAGTACGCTTCTTCTATCAAGTCTGAGGTGTCCCACAATAAGTATTCATTAAGCTCGTTCTCTTCTTCCTTTTCCTCAATACTCTCCAATTCTTCATAAATCTCCTCCACATCCAAATAAAGTGATTTCTCCAATGATTTGTCCCCACATGCTTTTATACTCAAATTTATCCTTTCCTGTGCTTTTACTAGTCCTTCAAATTTTTCTTTAATCCTTTTCAATTTTTCCTCATCTATGGTGAAACCCTCAAACAAAGAGTCATCATCGTCATCATCATCTTCAATATTCTCATCATCCACTTCTATTTCCGGCAAGGGCACTTCTACCTCCCCACCGGTTATAACCTCATCTATTACTCTCCTGTCAATCTCTTCTCTTTCCTCATTCATGGCATACCTCTGAAACACAGGATCGTTCAACAAATAATCAGGAGGCATTTTCCATAACCTCAACTGTTTATGATGTGCTTTATACTGTTTTCCGTCCCCCGTGGATTTTATTACATAAGTAACACGGTTATCATTTACCTGTATTATCTCATAAGGTCCTCTATATCTCGGATGGAATTTATTCTGTGTCAAATTTCCAGGTAAATGAGCTTTCAATCCTACCATTTGATGCACTTCATACGGAACAAACCGACCATGACTTTCCTTCCAACACTCCTCCTCCACAGGTAAAGGAAGTCCAGTTCTCAATTCATGGGCCTTTTTCAAGATATTCTGATTGTACACCAGCAAAACTTGCGACAATTCCTCATCCCATTTATTAGACTTTTTAATAGACATCCTCAAATACTGACTGAGGGTGCGGTTTACTCGCTCTACAGCTCCGTTAGACGATGGTGTATAGGGCGTGGTTAACACGTGTTTAATTTGTTGTATCTTAAGGAATTCCTCAAATTCTGGCCCTATGAACTCTCTTCCATTATCGGTTAACAGGCGCTCTGGTAGCTTTGGAAGGAATGGCAATATACGATGTTGTACTGCTTTCGTTACATTTATACACTGCTTATTTCTTATGGGAATAGCAGCTACCCATTTTGTAAAATGATCTACCATTACAAGGGCGTAATTATTTCCTTGAGTGGAACACGGAAACTGGATCAAATCCATCGCTACCAATTCGAATGGTCTGGAAGTTACTATTTTTAATGTAGGTGGGACATACAGTATGTTAGAGATTAAACGCCTGACATTTATAACACGTTGTTGTGATATCGGAACATATGGCAGTGATTTTTGGATGCCATATACAAGTTATAAGCAATGAGTGCAATTTAGTTTTCCCAATGTGAGCAAACATCCAGTGTGTTTTAATAGCCACCTGTGTTAAATATTGTTGCGGAACTATATTAGAGCAAATTCCCCAGTAGCAAATTCCCTATATAAACGATCGTTTCTTAAATAAATATATCTACTTACTCGCGCGAAAGGTTTTAAAGGCCCACTAAATGGCAAATTCCTAACTATGGCTCTTTTAAGCCTCCTCAACGTTGGATCTGTATGTTGCAGCACTAGAATATTATCATGTTCAATCTCTAAAGGATCCACTATATCCTCTGAATCCATTACGATATGGTGTATCCGGGGATCCCGGATTTCTTCTACCACCTCCCCACCGGTGTTTTGGGGATTGTTTGATTTTTCTTTGACGACCGTCGTTGAAACACTAGGGGAAGCACTTGCCTCCTCCATGGACTCATCTAACAGCATCCACTCCTGGAAACCCATTGACATTACATTAACGCTCGCTGTTTCTTTCTCAATGCCCGCCAGAATCCTTATTGGTACGAGGGGTACTAAGAGATTATAGTGAACTCCACCACAACACAACAGATGACAAATATCTTTCTCTGATTCCTTCCCAAACTTCAGTGGTTGAGTATCTCCATAGTACACAAAGACTTGTAGATGGTGTAACTTTGTAAACGCCAGTATTGCTTGAGTGAGAGGAAACTGTCCCGCCTGTTTCATTAATTGTAACCTCTTTGTATTTGCCTGTCATCTTTCCCGGTGGGTAAACCATATGTTGATCGATTGTCGATCATCTCTTGGACAATCTCCTGTCTTAACTTTAAATGATGGTCCAAGGACCCATACAAACCCATCGACAATGCTTGAAAAAGCGAATCACCCCCACCAGGAATCTTTACTTCAGAAAATCCTCCAGGGATGGTATTGAAAGAATTTCTTCGGACTCCACCAAGGCTCCCCCCATTGGTGATCGTGACAACGCATCAGCTATTTTATTTTCCTTCCCTGGGATGTATCTCAACTCGTAATCGATGTCATTTATTTCTTCCAAAGTGCGGGCTACCCGAGCATTCACCAATGGCATACTATGTAGAAACAGTAATGGTTGATGGTCAGTAAAAATAACCACTTTGATTCCATAAAGAAAAGGTTTCAAAGCTCTCACAGCCCATCGTATGGTGGCTACCTCTTTCTCAGTTGTACTATAGCGCTGTTCTGCTTTATTAAAGGTCGTGGAGATATAAGCTATAGGACGTTCCTCATCAGATTGGATCTGCGCAAGACACGCTCCTGCCCCGATATCAGAGGCATCTACATATAACAATAAAGGCTTCGCTTGTTCTGTACGATCGGGATACGATAAGACCTGTGGTGATGTTAATTCTTGTTTTAGAGCTTCGAAAGCCTTCTGACATGATTCCGTCTATTTCAAGGTTTTAGCACTCAATAGTTCGAAAAGGGGTTTGGCAATGGGCGATGTGGCGCCTGTAAAAGTTCACCATGCCCAGAAATTGTCTCAACTTACGGATGGTAGTTGGAACTGGAAATTGCATGATGCCTTGCAAATTTGAATCCAGGGGAACCATGCCTTTTTCGGAAACCTTATGTCCTAAGTACTGTACTTTTTTCCTAAGTAGAAACGTCTTCGCCGGTTTGATTTTAAATCCTGTTTCTTTAAATGCTGACAAAACTTTTTCGAGGACTTCTAGATGTTTTTCAAATGTTTCACTGAGGATAAGGACATCATCCAGATATACCATGCATTCGTTCCCATGGAATATGTGGCAAGCATATCTCATCCCACGTTGGAAAGTGGCCGGTCCATTCTTTACACCAAACGGCATCCGCAAAAACTCCCAGTGAGACAAGGGAGTGGTAAAAGCTGTCTTTTCAATACTGGTCTCCTCCATCTCTACCTGGTAGTATCCCTTGATCAAATCTATGGTGGTAAAGTATTTCATTCCTTGTAAACTAAACAGCATGTCAATCAGATTCGGGATCGGAAAACTATCTCCTTTAGTGATTTTATTTAATTCTCTGTAATCTATACACAATCTGATTGATCCATCCTTCTTTCTTATCGGCACCACTGGGGCTGAATACGGGGACTTGCTCCTCTGGATGATTCCTTCCTCTTTACAATTTCTTACAATTTGCTTCTATTTTCTCAAGAGAATGGGGACCTTGTAATCGTCTGAGCTGGCACTTCTGGCACCAGGATCTCAGTGAGTGTTTCCTATCTATGCCCCTTATAACATCGGTGCAGCCCCCCCCCCCAAACATCCAGAGTTTTTTCTTCCCCAAATAACTCCGTAGACCCAAGAAAAAAAAAATTGGAAGAAAATATTTTCCCCCTCCCTTATTTAGCCCTTTGATTTTTAAAAATTTTTTTCCTTTTCCGTTGTTTTTTTTTTTTTGTTTTGTCAAAGATCGCTTCTTCGAGGCGAAAAGCTTCACACAAATTTTCAGGTGTCCACTCGGTCGTATTCATTTGGACCTTGGTCATTTAACTCGACAACATTTATATTTGGTTCCTGACTTAACCCTATTCCTAATCCTAACTGTATTCCTACTCCTAACTGTCCTAAAATAGTACCTTTCTTCACTCCTTGGGAACTCTCCCTCATTCCTAACTAAAAACATGGCTCTATCGCCCGTAAAACTAACTAAAGCAGGGTCGAATTTTATTGTATTTGGCAATCCCTGACTGGCCTCCACCACAACCGGTTGCTTTAGGGGAACTCTTTCACTCCTCTCTACTTCCACCATCAGGCATCGTCGAGGTTCTAAATAATCACGGACTCCACTAGGGCACAAGTCTCTTCCTTGGGGTTGCCCTGCCTTACGTCCATGGCGACGGTCTGTACGAAATTCCCGCGTCTAATCACTAACTCTTTACAGTACAGATCCGGCAATAGATGTTCTTGATTTAATATATCAAACCCCAAAACCAAATCGTAATCGGTTAGTTGGTCAGGTACCACGACAAAACGACCCGGCTTCAGAATATAATTTGTAGACAACCTCAAAGCTATTATTACTTCCCCAAGAACAGGAAACCTAACATTCCCCAATCCTGTAACTCCCCGATAAGCGGTAGGCAAAATAGGGATTTTATTCTTATCTAATAGATGGAAACAACTAGCTGAAATAAGACTGACTTCCGCGCCGGTGTCAACAAATGCTGTCAGTGGCTCCATGGGTGGTTGATCCACTAGGGTAACTTGCAAAATTAACGTTTTCTCAGGAGCCTTTATTATATGATAAGATATCATTGCCCCAGGACACAGTTCTTCGGCATCATTTCCTTCTTCACCCTGTTCTTCTGTTTGCTGTTCCTGATTGACAATCAATGTAATCCTTGGGCCGGTCTTTTCACCTTTCTGTTCTTTTCCTTCTTCCTGTGGATTCTGTGGTTCTTCTTTACTAGTCGTTTTTAACAATTGTAGTGGTACTTTCTGTTGGATATTTACTGGAAGACTTTCCTGAGACCCTCCAGGATCATCTTCAGTTGAGTTCATTATATTACTTATAGCTTGTTTTATTTCCCTAACTGTTGTTGGCTCTGACATGAGGTCTTCCGTGCCAGAGACTCCCCATTTCCCGGTCTTTGAGGGCAATCCTTACCTAAATGTTCTTCCTGACAGAACGGACAAACTATTCGAGGTGCAGCAGCTTGACTCCTACCATTGGGGCAATCTCCTACCAGATGACCCACCTCTTTACACCTCAAACAACGATTTTGCTTCAGATAGCAATCCTCAATCAGGTGACCTCGTTTGCTACAATACATACACTGGGGTCGAGTCCAACACTCCCCCATAGTGTGACCCCTTTTCTTGCAATGACTGCAGATGGGTACCTGTGCACCATTTTGGTTTCTTTGCTGATAACTTTGGTAATTTGGCCCCCCTCTCTGTGTATTCCTATACTCCCTCGATGGAATCCCTCTTTGTATGTGGGAAGTTGGCGGTTGATACCCTGCGGATGTTGCTGGAGCCTGTTCTCGATTATTCATTGTTGTACTGGCGTTTATACCTGGAGAACAAGCTACTTGGTGCTGGAGTGCTACTTGTGATCTCTGGCAGCAACATAAACCTTCATTATTTCCGTACCTCTGGGTCCATCTGAGTGGTGAGGTCAAGCGTGGACATCTGCAACGACTCGTTAAATCTACTCCTAACTTGCGGGTTTCTTTGTTTCCTTTTCCCATTATTTTTTCTATATAACATTGTCCACCATGAACTACTAGTTGCTCACCATGGAATCAAGGAACCTCTCGTGGATCTCCAAACCGATCAAAGATCGTCTCCATCTCCGAGTCGTGCACGTGCCTTCCGGTGAAATCTGTTCCAAGAAATCTTGCCTCGGTTTGCGCGCATCTTCATACGCTCGAGTTCACAAGGCCGTCATGCCAGGAGGGAGAAGAAGCAGTCCCCATTTCTTTACCATCATCCTAATCTTTTTTTGCACTTTGGGACGAAAAGGCACTGTGCCTGGGTCTCTGCGCCAGAACTCCACGCTGAAGTCGCGGCTAGATGAGCAGAGAAAGAGAAGGATGTCTCTCTCCTCTGCTATGTATCTGTGCTCTCTCGATGAAGCCTAGAGTGGTATTTGCTGGTAATTAGAAATTGGCGCCTTTCTTTATGGCTCAGGCGTAGATCGTTCCATAAATTTTACTGTAAAAGGCAAGGATTTTACCAATACGCATATTTCCGATGCTCATACGCGTGATACAAGCAGGTCGTACTAACTGATCTCATCTGAGAAAGGCGCCTAAGGCCAGGAGCGGCACGGCTTGGATGCGTGTGCTCTGACACTGTGAAGTCATATTTCAAGCGCATAGATCCCACAGAGAGGTTCTCTCGTTGTGAATTCCCATGGAACGCGGCGCAAACTGGTTGGTTTAGCCAGTCAGCGAGCAATATGACGATTTCAAATCTCAATGTATATTAGCGCCACAAAAAAACATGCAATACATCAGGTAGGTACTCAAGGCAAGTCCACATTAGAACAAATCTCCGCCATATAAGTTTTGAGGTAGTTACGCACCTGGTTAGATCAGCAAGTTCTGTTGCATACCTGGTTCCTAGTTCAGTTGTATATTCCGATCGCCGCTATAAAGTGGTCATATTCTCATCATAGAACATCTCCTTTTCTACTGTCTGCATATATGTCCCTGAGCCTCACGAGATGCCGTGTCGAAACTCCAACTGTCACCCTGTGGGATTTCCAACCGGGGTCTGATTCTGCTTCATGATGAACTCTCAAGCAGACCGCTGTATATTACGGGAAAAAAACCATTATATTGTTGGCTGGAATGGGGATGTGACAATTACACGTGGATCAATATTATGTCTTCCTGTTCCTTACGCCAGGACTTTTCCATCTAGCAAACAGAGGCATCCTATCATCTCATCCACCTGTCACTATTTCGATAATTCAACAAACGTGAGTCTTCGGATGACTAAATAGTAACTTGAGTAATTGTCGCATGGTATAACTAACGCAAGTGCCAAGCCCAGAGCACGCAATGCAGATAATGGCTTTCTGCCTAGAAAAAGGCAACAACTACAGCGTCTGCGTACCTACATTATGCAAATGACTCTAAATCTCGCAAGGGGATACCTCAACTCTTCCATATACATACTGACGCAGAGCCAAGATAACCAAATGCCAGCGCCTCTATCTATATCAGCGGACCTTCCGCAGTTGCAACTTCGCTTCACGAATAGAATGAGATCGCGGCACATCATACCAAATTTATCTGAGAGCTACGTTATGAGCGAGAAGGAAGTGGTGGTCTTTCCATAATAAATAATTTTGGTAGACACCACGCAGAGAGGGTTGAGGGGGTGCAGCAAGTAGTATAGTACTAATGGTGCACAGGTATCCTTTTCTTGCTTTCCATTTCTTGCTTATTCTCTTATTTATAAGTGTGAGATAGATTATAACTGGGTCACACTATCTGGGCCGCAGTGTAATGGCACTCGTACTTCCTAGTTGTCAGTATTCGTACGGCTATATAGAGATCGAAAATGTCACACTGATTGAGGATTGCCTTAATTCTTGAAATTGGCACACTAAACTCGGTGGGAAATATTAAACGGCCATCTCACAAGTGGGTCTATATATTATGACGGTGCACTGAAATTTGATAGGTGTGGTCATGAATACTAGGTTACGGTAGATTGCCCACCACTGCGTAGGAGTCACGCCTGCTGCACCTCGAATCTTAGATTATTCGCTTCCAGTATCATGGGTCAATTGAAAACGAACATTTACGGCTAAAGTGAATTGCCACTTAAAGACTGGGCAAATGGGAGTCTCTGGCACGGAACTAGACTCTCATCGTCAGATGTACAACAACACAAAAACAAAGTAATAATAGGTATAATAATAAACAAGACACTGTGATTAGTTAATATAAAATGAATCTCATATCGAAGCAGTGATCAACATGGCATGGGTAACTCAATTGGAAAGTCTTCACACTAGTAAATATAAGCTCAATAATACAGATAAGTACAACTATCAATTCTTTGTCTAAATAATGACAGAAACATGTAGTAAACTGAAGACCAGCAGAATCCACAGTGTTTATGAAAAAGGATCAGGTAGATACTAGATTTAGGCAGGAATAATATAGATACTCAGGCTACCTCAGGATATATCATTATTGTTGTAGCATTGAAGTCATGATGTTAATAGATAGAACAAGTTCACAAAGAATCACGCGTACGTATGCACACAAGAGAAGATTGAAGTAAGGATACTGTAATAAGTCAATCTAGTTAGAGGGCAGAAACTGGTGATTCACTAGGGGAGACAATGAGATTATCATGTCACTGCATTATATTAATGCTCATATATATATATATAGAATGAAAACAAAAAATACATAATAAATATATAAGGACATCCTAGATAGTAAGATCGAGATATATAATGATTTGAGACATAAGTATCACATCATAAAGAGAGTAGATACGAGATACAACGATCAAACCGTTTTCAATATAAGAGATGTGACATAACGCTTTTATATCCTTACACACTACTCAACGACCAATCGTATTGATTAAGATCACACGAGGATACGTGTATGAAGACTGTGACGAATACTTTTTTTACTTTCTTCATGCTGAATGTTATAATCGTTTGGTGTTATATACACTCACATGCATGACTATTAGTAGAATAACAAGAAAATAAAATGCAACAAATATAACTGTAATACTTATATTTTGCTATTACTAGCTTCTTATGGCGGGGTAGTATACCCATTAAGAGATTGAGAGGTAATGAGATTAGGGGACGCTACAATAATCTCTCATTGAATTCTCTTGGGAAGTAATAATACACCTGGGTGCTGAGATCTATGATCTATAACACAAGTTTATCAAATCCTGATAATGCGCGGATCAGCGATCTGATAATGAGAATCGATGAGATGACACTACAAAGAATATAGAGATCAGTAAAGCCCATGGGCCTCTAATCGCAGAGCTAGTATCCGAGTCACTCTCTGCCGACTACTCTTGGGGTTTGATATAAATTACATGACTTACATAGCAATGAACACCAACAATACATCCTGAGCGTCAAGCTGTCGTAATTGTATGATGTGAGTAATTACAGTAGAGTATCATACCAACTGGCGGTGTGAGATCTGTTAGTCAAGTATAACCTAATGACCTATTAGTCTCAAGAGCTGATCCCATGTGACCGTAAGGCAGGGCAACACCCAAAGGAAGATGAACATCTCGCCATGTGGAGCGCATCTCAGATTGAAACTAAGTTATAGTCAACGCTCGACATGCCCTTCTGATAGCTATAACGGTATAGTCATGAAGCTAAAGAGAAAGCTCCGCAACAATGGTTGGCCTCTAAAGATCACAGGTATGTAGTGATGGAGGCCAGTCGGGATTGAATGCTCAAATACCAACTAAACCTCTATGACCATCTGCTTAAGATACGTAATCTATACAGAGACTTGTAGTTCTAGCTGTGCTGTGTGAAAATGTTGGGTCCTAATCGAGGTCATTCTACTTCAAGCCGTCGCTCTGCAGATCTATGTCCGATATATAGTTTTTAGAGATCCTCTATTTACTGAAGTGCAGTATGGGCTGTTCTTATATCAAGAGGGCATGTCTTTCTTCTTAATTTTCTTATTTATTTGCCCCTGGTCACCTGTCCATGTTCTAATATGAAAAATTATCAACTATTATTAATTATCAATAGATGTAAATGATTTTGTATGACTTTGTCGTATCAGACGTGTGCTCACCGCTTCTGTAGGACAAGTTGTTACGTAGTACGCTCCTACGCTTCAACAAGAAAACATTCCTAACTCCTTCAGCCTCTCCTCATAGCTCTGCTACCCTCAAATCCAGAAATCATCCTTGTTGCTTTTGCTCGACGTTGCACTCTCTCTAGCATATCTAAGTCGTTCTTTAAATAAGGGGGGCCCAAACTTGGCAACAATAATGTATTAAAGGCCTAACAGGACAAAAGATACAGTAAAATTATCGCAGCTAGTTACTTTTTTTTTTATGGCTTCAACGATATTTAAACTGTAGTTGGTACAATTGTAGGCAAGGTAGTAAAGTAGATAATAATTTAAAGTATGGGTATGGGGGCCTCTGTGTGATCAACTGGGGACTGGTGACGAGGTGAATATGTGAGAAATAACTGCCCTGCTTTGTGTTGTAAATGCAGAGAATGTGTTGCTAAGGAAGGAGAATTGCAAGACTGAGTGAATATGAATGAATTGAAAAAAAAAAAGAAGCTGTATTGAGTTGAAAATGGAGGGAGTTCAAGAAAAAGGTAGTAGGAGAGTTGAAGGGCGAGGGAGGGGAGCGGGTATAGGGGTATGAATAGGAAAGTGATTCAAACCTAGGCAGGAAGATGGGGAACGGATAAATAGTTGAAAATAGGTCTGCAGATGATATAAAGTTGTAGGATTTAGAATAGTTTTTAAAGAATGAGGATTTCTCCAAAAGTCAATCAGCCTGTGACCATCAGTAACAGGTTCGACTGTCTTCCACATGGGAAGGGATCAGAGAGTGCCAATGGTAATGAGTGAGTTTCTAAAGGAGACCTGATAATTGCTATTGGGACTCTATGGTACGATACCTAGATTAGGAACTTTTTTTTTTTTCAAAGTAAGAATAAAAAGAAACGATTGAAGTATTAATCCCCTCAGGTGCCAGACAGAGTGGGAGTGATCATCGTGGATTAGGGAAGGGATAGATTAGAGAGATGATTTAAAAAAACTACTAAAAACAAATGTTGTTCAGATGTAATTTGTGCAATGTGGGTACAAATGTATGGACATGAAGGTCAAAGAAAATTAAAGCATGAATAAGGGATTTGATGATTCGAGATGAAAGCTAGCGGATAGAAGGTGCATGATCTGGGATTTTACCTAGGTTTGGTGCAGGTCAGGAATGGGGGAGTAGGGCTTTAGGTGTAAATGAAAGGGTTAGAATTTATGGTAGGCCTAACAGTAGTCCAACTTGTACCAATTATTTCACCAGCTACAGTTTACTAAATATCACTAAGGCCTAGAAAGAATTAATATCTTAAAACCAAGTCTTGGAATATAGTTATAGTCCTAGGTCAAGTCTTATATAAATAATTCATAAAAATAGGCCAGTAACAATATAAGGCTATGTGGCTACTGGTAAATTCTTAATTGGTAGTTTAAATTACCACATATAATTTATATATATTGGAACAATTGTTAAGGACTATAGTTTTGTATGAATGGCAGGAAGAAAAACTATTGTAATAAATTTCAAATAAACTCTGCAACACACAGTATTACAGGATAATCTCTTACTTACTTTCAGCTCTATTGTTTAACCCTATGAAACACTGATCTGAGTCCTAATACTCTACTCATAATTAAAACTGGGTAAATTAACACCAGAAATAAAGTCACTATATCAAGTAGCATTTTGACAATGATCTAGGCGAAACATAAGAATAGCATACAGTTATGAAGAACAAGCTACTTCAACATTTTGAGTTGTTAACCCTATAATTACACTTAAGGGCAAGATACCCAGATTATGATGTAAGTAGAAATGGGTAGCGGCTAAAAATAAAAACAGCTTTTTCCAGGACGAAGCCCTCACATATGCTGAAGGCACCACAGGTTGGGACCATCTCAACACAATCGCTGTCTGACTTTGTTTTTAAGGAGGTCAAAAAACTAAGGTAAAGTCTAGGGTGGGTGCGTCATGGCGAGCAAAAGTCAACGATGTAATCATGGCAGATGGTGTTGATAACTCATGCTTGCTGATACCTGTGAGAACTCACATCTCTATTCTAGCTGATCGTCTCTAGCTGAGGTTGGGTGGGAATGATTACTGGGTTAACACCAAAAAAAAACTTAAAACAAAATAAATTAAAAAAAAAAACAAAAAAAATAAAACCTAGGAATCCCTAGTAGGCAATGGTAACCGTGAATAGAGACCAGAAAATTTTAAAAGCGGGGTTCTTTTGATATTTCACTCCCCCAACTATTCTC
>JABUQX010005087.1:5000-10000 GCA_015478945.1 Trachelipus rathkii
TTGTTTTATTGCAGCAACGTCCGCGGTTGTTGCAAAACATTTAAGAAACCTAACAAAACCGCAACGGCAGTTGTTGAAAATTTAGAAACCGCAAAAAATCGCTACCGTGATTATGATAAAATTCGCTCGCTCCATCATATTATATATATCTATAATATATATATATATATATATATATTATAATAATTATTATATTTTATATTTAATATATATATATATATATATTATATAATATATATATATATATATTAATATATATATATATATATTATATATAATATATTATATATCTATATATATATATATATATATATATAATATATATATATAATATATATATTATATATATATATATATATATATATATAATATATTACTATATATATATTATATATATATAATTATATATATATATATGAAAAATTAAATTAATAATCTCAGGTTATTTAAATCATATATTACAACCCAGAAGGAATAAAAATATTTAGCAAACGCTCTTCGTACCTAGTTTTCCCAACTCAAACAGAAGTAGAGACAGAAAGTATAAGTTAAAGAGTGGAAAGTTCATAAGCAAAGCGGTTAAAGCAGCGTTCCTCGGAACAGGTTCTGGCAATTTTTGGCTTCATAATTTTTGTCTTTACATCTGGCTAGGGAGAAAAGTAGTTCCGAAACCATTTGCCAATGCAATTTTAATAGTAACTACTCTATATAGTATATATATATATCATATATATATTATATATATATTATATAATATAATATATATACTATTATACATATCTATGCTAATATATTATATTAATATATAATATATATATATATATATTAACTAGTCTTTGGTGCCAAGTCTAAGGGCCTACCTGAATG
The DNA here is from genome assembly GCA_015478945.1 of Trachelipus rathkii. Classification (NCBI taxonomy): domain Eukaryota; kingdom Metazoa; phylum Arthropoda; class Malacostraca; order Isopoda; family Trachelipodidae; genus Trachelipus; species Trachelipus rathkii. The sequence continues at coordinate 5,868 of JABUQX010005087.1, forward strand.
CCCGCTATTGAAATGGAAATAACTTACGCAACCAAATTCAAAGATTTGATATACAGTATACTTAATACTAGCTGTGAAAAGGCATTTTTTTCCTTCAACTTAAATGAAATAACTATAATGATTTGACTTTAGATTTTATTTTAACTGCTAGTAGATCATAAATAATAATTGTTATGGCATCTGCTTATTCAGTGGCCACGGTATGAAGGAAAGGTGTTTATTATTAACAGAGTGCGAGATAACTTTAATGTTAACCATCATATTGGTCAATATGTAGAGCGCGAGTCGCATGGCAGGCGCGGAGTCGATCCTAGTCGGATTCTCGGTCTAATTACCTAACGAGATTCCCCCTCCTATAATGGGCTACTGTCCGAGTCGTGTGAACTTTTATAACAATAATTAAAAAAAAAACGATTTCCTTTCTTATCTTAAAGTGGCTTATTACATGCAAATAAATTTCATTCTTTATTTTAAATTTGTGTTCTAATTATTTTGCAAAGAGAACAAGTTATTGTATATCGCAGCTATATTTGTGCTGTGGAATTTCATGCAGCATTTTTTTTATGAATTCAATCATTCTAAGCTCTTTAGCTATAGACTTGTCTGAATTGCTAAAGATTCTTACTTTTAAAGTTTGTATCTGACGTTATCGCTAAAATATTTTATGAAGAGAGCGGAGAGAGAGGATTAATTTTAGTTAAAGTAGTTTTTATTATTTTAATAACTGTTAATTTTAATTTATTAAGTTTTTTTTTTATATATACTTTTAATAGCTTAATTGTATTCAATCAAATTTAAAGGATCACAATTTGAAATGAAATTGTTTCCTCCCAAATCTTTAATCTTAAATTATAATTCGTATATATTGCAATATACAAAAAGTCGCAAATCACAATATGCGATAAGCTAATTTGACATAATGCTTGTTCAGAAAAAACAGATGTTTCAAAAGTTGTTTTATGACACGAGTCTGATGTGAAGTGAGGTACCTAATCTCTTCTAACATAATTTATGCTCTTTTTTAGTCTTAAGGATCACTCGTGCTCCAGAGAAAATTAAACTGTTTTGTTTAGAAAAGAAAATATTCATTACTATGAAACACTCTCCTACGAAAAACGAGATCTTCAGCTAGGATGACACTCTCAGCTAAAATGCACAGTTTCTCATACTAGGAGGCACTTAAAGTCGTTAGGTCATTATATTAAGAAGACAATTATTTGAGAGTAAATCATACCTGAGGCGCTCTCTTCTCTCTTCTCTCTACTTCTCGCTTATCTTCTTCTCTCTCTTGCTTCTCTCGTCTCTTCTGCTTTCTCTCTCTCTCCTCTCTTCTCTTCTCTCTCTCTTCTCTTCTCTCTCTTCTCAATGGGAGGTTAAGAATAATACAGAGCACTTTCAGTCGGTTGAAACTAATCAGCACTAGAAGGGCAATCTCAAATTCAAGATCGTACTCATTCTAAAGAAGCATTTAAATTTTTTGCTAGATTGAGTAAATTTCTTGTAAGAGTCTCTTGAACATACTGATTAGTGTTTTATATCCATCTCATCGAACACTGTCACATCATTCGAAGGATGCTGTTTGTTTGACTTTAAAATAACTTGAGAGTGCCTTCCTAAGAACTGAACATTTAGGCTGCTATACATAAAAGTTTCACGTGCGTGAAGCTTTCAATTTTTTTACCAATCCATAATGTATTAACGAAAAATTAGCATTTCCAATGCCTGGTGCTTTATCATGTCAATGAAGTTGGAGCTGAACTTGTACTTACAAGAGCTTGTTTGCACAAATACCATAAAAAGAGAGAAATAAAAAACTTCAATCAGTCACACATACTTTTTCTCACCTAATTCGTAAAATATAAAAATAAATGAGTTCTTTGACAAACATTTTGTTAAAATATTTCATTTAAAAAACAAACTGATGACCATTCCATTACCTGGTAAAAATAGTGAAACAGTTTTCATTTCAAATTTCGTTCTCTTGGAAGCGTTTACGCTACAATCCATTTACTCCTTAAAATGAAACAAATAAAGTTTTATGTAGTTTTAAGAAAACTGTTTGGAAGACATTTTTCGAATCATCTGCTGATAATTTTAACCCTTTTAACGCATCTGGCGTCGGAAGTTATGGACGAGGGGGAGAGAGGAGCCGAGAGGGGGGTGCAGAGAAGTGCCAGATTTTATTTCTTTTCGACACGTGATACCATTTAGGAAAAATTTTCAGTACATATTAAGAAATTTTGGCTGCTACAAATTGTTTCAAATTCGCTTTAATCATTGCGAGGCGCATTTGCTAATAAATATAATTTCAAAATATATCAACATACGGTACTAATATATATATACTATATATATAAATATAATATATATATCTATTATAATATTTATAAATTAAAATTTGATACATATATATATGTTGATATCCACCCGCATATATATATTTCACTATTATATCATATATATATTATATATATATATACTATATATTATATCTAAGTGATGCAGCAGATGTCATCTTTTTCGCATCCGCGGATGCGGATGTTTAATTTTAATATCCGCGGATGCGGATGCTTGATATATTTATATGTGTATATATATATATATATATATATATATTATATATAATACTATATATATGATATATATATATATATATATTTAATATATATACTCTATAATATAAATATATATATTAATATATATTATATAATTATATATATATATAATATGATAATTATTTCGAGTTGTTTAGCCACAATCCTATTAGATAATTGTGTTATCAATCGTGCGGGACGGGGAGCCCAACTTCAATGCCAACCCCACCAACCTCTTTTCCCAACTCCGACCTTAATGAGAGATTTTACATGGATTATATTACTTTTTGCACTAGATTGGAAATTCAGAAATATATTGAAGTTGTGCTTGAGAAACACGATTTTTCCGGCCCTTTTCTGCTGAGAGTGCTGTTTTTCTCTTATCATCATACTTCGTACCAGCATTAGCTAAACTACTCTCTGCACCTTGAAAACTAGTTGGGGTCACAGGCCAAGTATTTCCTTAGCAAGTTTTTAACTTCAAGCGAGGTAAACATTTGCTAACTTTATACCACTGATAGGAAATCATTTGTATCTAGGTCATTTTCTTGGTGATCAGTTTTCACTCATTTTGCACTAACACTCTTTTGGTAATGCGTGTGTCTTCATCACTACTACCATAGATTCTTCCAGTGAATCTTCTTCAGCTCGCTCGGCAATGGGGAATCGCTGTTGGTTCTGTTAGATTTACGTTTTTTCCTTTAAATGGATGGCGAATTTAATAGACTGTTCGGATTGAAGATTTTCAACTGCAACAAAAGTGACGATTTAACTTGTTTAAAATATTGTGTTACAACAAACTTGCTTTATCAACGGGGATCTAATAAGTTGCAATAGCATGAAGGTCATTAATTTCCAACACAGAACCAACGCGTTTTTCTAGCTTTAGTTTTATTACAACTTTTTTCATTCTTTTTAAAACCGTCATCATTTTCATTTTTCATTTGAAGATGGTTCAAATGCTTCCTTAGCGTTGAGCTTAATGGTATTACATCGGAGACAGAGCTGTAGAGGCGCTGATTTTTTGGTAAACTTTCTTGCAATGGTTTTCAATTGCTTAATGGCAGTGTGATATGATGATCTTTTCACATTAGTAGAATGTTAACTATGGAATAGCGAACTGGTGTACAAAGCTAAGAGTTTCTATGACGCAATACCATTTTTTCATAAATGAATTGTACTATTCAGCGAGTTGGAAACGTCTATTTGTATAACAGTAAGATATGGACTAATAAGCCGTTTATGAATTGCTTCAACTCATTTTTCATTTTTACCTTAAGTATTTTTTATTCTACAAATTCTTTATCAATCTCCGCAATAATACTCCGCCAAACATCTGCAGAGCAAGCGCGGACTTGCCGGATGCGGATCTTTAATTAATCGTGGCGGATGCTCCGACGGATGGCGGATGTTACCTGCATCACTAATATATATATATAATATATATATATATATATATATATATATATATATATATATATATATATATATACTATATATATATATTACTATATATATATATATATATATATATAATAT
>JABUQX010005087.1:25000-27879 GCA_015478945.1 Trachelipus rathkii
AATCAAAAATAATAATAATAATAATAAAATAATAATAATAATAATAATAATAATAATAATAATAATAATAAATAATAATAATATAATAATAATAATAACAATAATATTAATAATAAATACTAAATAATTATATGGTATTCATAACATCAAACACTATCAGCATGACTTGTAAAATTCTAAAAAAAAACTCAGAGAACAATAAATATTAATTAAATCTCTATTACTGCCAAGGAATCATTCACCGTCCGTCGTAAAAAAGGACTTAACGAGTAGGAATGCCCAGTAGTATTTAGATAATAAGAAAGCCTCTGCATATTTCTACAAACACCCCAATGGTGAGTTATTCCTGAACATTTTTGGAAATATTCCCACAAATCTAGAAATATAAGATGCCCTCCGAATTTCGTTAGGGGAATTTCGCTTTGTTTAAGTAAGGAATTCGTCTACGGAGATTTCGCTCAAAATTTGTTCTGTACAATTATGTTGGTGGGGTGTTTGTCAATAATCATTTCAGTCCGTTTGTAAATTTAAAGATGTGACTACTTACTTAAGGGTGTATAGTATCATAAGTTTTTAACATGACAAATTTTTGATAGTGGGCTGGTGCACCGTAGTTAAGGCCATGATTTACACGAATATTTTTTTTTAACGATTAGAGTTGCAGCAGTATTCACTTTGCACAACCCCATACTGAAAGACAGTAGAGTAGGTGATTTCACTCGCTGGCGATAAAATAATAATAATAATAATAATAATAATAAAATAATAATATAATAATAATAATAATAAAATAATAATAAATAATAATAATAATAATAATAATGATTAAATAATAAAAATAATAAATAATAATAATAATAATAATAATAAAAATATAATAATAATAAAATAATAATAAAATAATAATAATAATAATAAAATAATAATAATAATAATAATAATAATAATAATAATAATAATAATAATAATAATAATAATAACAATAATAATAATAATAATAATAATAATAATAATAATAAATATAATAATAATAATAATAATAATGCAGTAGTCTCCTTGTTATTAAATTGTATATGGATGGGTTAGGAAAAAATTAGAGGTGGGCAGTAAAGTGCTTAGAATGATGGAGAATGAGGAGTGGAGGTGCCCTACCTATAAGGGATGCATTGTTTGGTATCCCAAGTCGAAGATTTCAGAAATAGTAGACGATTTGCAGGTGGTACAAGGAGCGGGGTTGAAAGTAAACGTAATTATGTTATGTTATGAGAGGACAGTCCTCCGTGTAATTATGTTGGATGGTGACAACTGAAACAATAATTAAGGATATATGTTGAGAAAAGGAACGAGATGATTGAAGAGTTATAGAAATTAATTAGAAGGAAGCGGAGCAATTAAATCCTGGTGATGTAAAGACTAAGTCTGCAGTGCGCGCATGAGGTATCTTGTTACCCCGTGTTAATGTATAGAGTGAAGACTATGCTCTGGAATAAATATAGATCTAAAGTACAGTGTTACAGATGGACAACTAGGGTTTAGGTGAGAAAGAATTGAAAAACTAAGGAATAAAGCAGTTAGGTCTGGTGTAAGAAAATTAAATGCAGAGAATAAAGAAAGTAAATTGAATGTTTGTTACGTGAAAGAGAAGATAAGTAGGTTCGGGGTTTTGTGATAGGATTTTGAACCTGCCGGTCAACGATGAAACTCGACATTGCGAGATGCCATAGAAGGGGTCCGTCGGTTCGTGAAGCTCTATGTGGATTTTTCCTGGCCCCGACGATCCTCACTAAAAGGTAAAGGTGCAGCTAATTTCTTTTCACTTCCCCATATTCTTCTACATTTTATGTCTCCAAGTGCATGTGTCGCACCCTACCAAAAGCTCTTGAGAAAATTGGAAAATAATAATAATAAAATAATAAAATAATAAAATAATAATAATAATAATAATAATAATAATAATAATAATAATAATAATAATAATAATAATAATAATAATAATAATAATAATAATAATTTACATTTGAACCCTACGCACAGCTCTCCGAAAAGAAAAATATCTCAACTATTGATATGAACCCCCCCCCCCTATTCCCAAGAACGTAATAAAAAAATGCATTTCAAATATTTAATAAAGAACACTCGACCGCCCCTCCCTAAAGAAAAATCTTCACAATTTGGTTTAGAATAATCTTCCTAGAATGAAGTAAAACAAGATATTAGATTCATTTGACACACACATGTATACACATACTACCACAAACACACGCACCACACACACACCACACACACACCACAGGCTCTAATATAATATCCTTCGGGAATTAGTTTAAAATGAAAAAATAATACAATGAAAAGGGCAAAAAAAAAAGAATTAGAAAAGTATATATATAATATATATAGTATATATATATATATAAATATATATATATTATATAATATATAAATTATATAATATATATATATATTATATATATATATATATAGAAAAGTATATAAAGAGAGAGAGAGAGAGAGAGAGAAGAGAGAAGAGAGAGAGAGAGAGAGAGAGAGAGAGAGAGAGAGAGAGAGAGAGAGAGAGAGAGAGAGAGAGAGTTCGAATTATTGAATATATTAATTTGAATGTATCCCACAACAGCGGCAAAGTCAGCAGCCCAAAACCTCTTTTGGAATTATTGGATTGGCTAAAATTTTCTCATTTAAATAAATACACGAATATTATTATATTCGATCGTATCTCTTCAAATACGATCGCATTTTAATTAAATCTTTGAGAGAGTTTTAATTTGCAATATTGACACACACACACAAACACGAACACACACGATTGGTCGTCAGATTCTGAAATCAGACTCATTATCGTGTCCTCCCCTTGTGGGATTTCT
>JABUQX010005088.1:0-45000 GCA_015478945.1 Trachelipus rathkii
AGTTCTTTTACATACTTTACAGTAAGCCTTGGAACTATCAGGTCCTTAACCCAACACCTGAATAATCTGTGGTTCAGTTTGAAATCCAACCAATGGTCGTAAAGCTTCGTGAAGTTGTGGACAATGCATTTTAAAATAGAATAATTAAATACCTCACGCCAGCAAAACAAGTCCAACAATCAGCTTCTCAGCCTCAAAAAAATGAAAAAGAAACGTTAAAAGTATAAGCTCTAAAAGAAAATGATATAAACATAGATAAGGTCATAAGTCATACAGTCTAAAACACATCCATACACAAATCACTTCATCAAAAGGATGAATTTGGAAACAACCTCTAATCGAAACAGAATTAAAACATTTCCATACCAATACTATACTAAAATATGATAAAGAAACAGGATAGAAGTATATTTTATCGGAAAGTCATTCTGCACGCCAATCCTTTTCATGTCACGGTTATCAATACATCTCGTTATTCCAAATTATAATAATGACTTTAAAAAAAATATCAAAAATAGCAAAACTCTTACCTTATGAGCAAAGATTTGACCTGAAGAATGCAATACATAATTATTCAGAATTTCAGGGAATTTTCCTGGACTTTCACATAATCTTAAAACATTTCCGACGTTCCCTGACAATTTTTGTTCCCCTACTTCCTGGACCTTCGCCTGACTCAGAAAGTGTGAACCCTGATATATATAAATATATATGATATAGTATATATATATAGATAAGTATATATAATGAATATATATATTATAATATAATATAATATAATAGTATATATATATACTATAATGGGCCAGTCTCCAGATTAGGGGCCCCTGTATCTTAAAAAAAACAACACTAACTATCTATCATAAAGACCTTAATATATTTTAATTAGCGAGATGGTAATGCAAGAACTAAAAAAAAAGAAAAAATTAATAATTATATTTCAATAATACTAACTCCAAAAAAATATTATAATATCGTCGTTCTCAAAACTTACATTTAGAGACATTATACCCATAAAGCAATAAATGTTTCCTTATATCTTTTCATCACGTTGTAGGAAAACTAGAAAAGTAATGCGAAAAATAAAAAAGTTAAAAAATAACAATTAAGAAGTTAAATTAAAACTAAAACAAATAAAATGCATATTAAAGATTAATAATTGTAGGTCAGGTCAGTCATCACAAAAAAAAAATGTTTAATTTCTTCGGAAAGACATCTTTCTATCATAGAGTGTGTGTGTGTGTGTGTGTGTGTGTGTGTGTGTGTGTAGTTGTGTGCGCGCGTGGCGTGATGTCGCCTTAAACCATGAGAAAGAAAATATTGGTACTGCATGACTTGGAACGCGAAATTTGGGGGGAATGAGAGAATTGATGTATTATATACTTTTTCTATCTTACGTTATTTTATTTCTCTTCATTATTATTATTATTACTTTTTTTATCTCACCCTTATTTATTTCTTCTTCATTTCGTCCATTACAATGGCGCTGATTTCAAAAATGGATTCAGTTTTTACGTGCTATCATAGTTTTTTTTTAACATAACAAGGGCAATTAATCTGGAGGCTGACCTATATAGAATATACTATATATATAATATATATATATATCCTATAAATAATATAGTATATATATGATATATAATATATATATATATAATAAATATATATTAGAGGTGGACGTCCGCAATCTTAAGTCCGCAGATTGCGGAATACCAAAGCATAAAGCTTGAGGAAGTGCAATTGTCGAAAAATTTGAAAATGTTGTGGAATTGCAGTTAGCGGAAGCCTATATCAATTCCGCAGTAGAGGACTACTAAAAGATTGTAGTTTTCAGTGGATGCCAAATTTATAGTCACAATATTTTTCACGGTGGCTATCTTTGTACGTTTGATAGCTCACCCGTTTTTGAATTTTTTTTTTTCTTCTCTCTTTCTCAAACACCAGCTTTCTTTTAAATGGTTTTTCCCCTTTTTTTTTTTAAATTCCCCTTTGAAAAGGAAAATTGTAAAAAAAATTTAATCATACTATAAATGATATTGAGTGTTACTATAATCGACCGATTCTCAGTATCGATAATATTTAGTCTCGATTGTTCTATATAAGTATTAATCGAAATTGACCATTTATCGTAGCACTACTTTTTCTTAATAGCAGGTTTCGGTAGTATTTATTTCAAACATTGCATTTATCAAGGTTTGCCCGACATTGCGTCTGATTTTTATATTTATCATGAAGGCGGGTAACATGAAAAATAAATCGATATAAATTTTTTTATTATAAATTTTCTGAGAATGTTGAAACAGTTAAGAATCTTGACAGGCATATACAACGTTAAAATAAGCAGTGGTATTACTATTTAGTAATTACAAACTAAACGTGAGAATAAAATTGAGGTGGTAAAAATTGGCATTACCATTGGTGTCTTACTTTATTGATTGTGCATTATAAATATCGTTATTTAACCATATATTTTAATATTTTTATAAATAGTTATTGATAATATTTTAATATATGTATCCGATATTTTATGCCCGATATATTATGTAAACGTGTCGACCGACAAAATTGTATTGTACACAACATAATGAGTAAATGAAAAGAATATAACATTCGTACCCCCCACCCCATCGAAATTCAAAACAAGCTATACATATACTATATACATATGTAAAAGAGTCTACTTTAGTCTAAGTATAGTATATACTATACTCACTATATATAACTACTATATATCATATAATAGTTTCCAATAAATTTGGAATATTTCCCTAAATGAGGAAGAACCTACTAGGGGAGTAATTATCCGGTTATCCGGCGCCGGATAGACAATGATATCGCGAGAGCCGATAGCAAATTGGGCCGGATAGTGCCGGATCCCCGGATAGTTCCGATATCCGGCCCAGCCAATTATATATATCATATATCATATTACTACATATTATATACTACTCATCATCCATACTATATCATTAATAAATATCAGTAATACTGTATAACCTACCTATACTATACTAATATATCTATATATAGAATGATATACTATATATATTATATATGTACTGAGAGTAGTTAATCACTGTACTATTTTGACAATTCCATCTAACTGAACGGTCATATATCCAAACCCAACATAAAAAAAAAATACTTTCAAAGTTTGATTTTCTAAGTTATAAATTATGTTCTTTGCAACTCATATTTTATGTTTCATATCTAAAATTTTCAACAACTATTTTCTTCAAAAATATTTTCTAAATTCCTCAAAAACAAAAATGCTTCCATCTCGCTCATGCTCACGACATCTGAAATGATTACCTAACTTGCGTCCAGTTTTTTTTGTACACATTGTAATAGTACACAAAAGTGCAGATGCTGAATTGGCATTGTTATGGGTACAAAAAAGGATGAAAAGGCAAATATCCAAATTGTTCAATAGATATCCCACAATAACCGCAAAATGTCACTTCTTAAGGTTTCTCCTTTTGTAATAAAATGCCAGATTGCTATCTTTGATAGACAACATCACTGTTCCTGAGCTGAGAAGGCTAGATAGAAATCGAAATGAGTACTTGATTGAATACCTTTTCAATTGGTGTTTCTACCTTTTGCTAACTATTGTTTGTACTGCACACCACCATCATCTATGTTCTCCACAAACAAAAAATCTAATAAGACTAATTAGGTGGCTACAATTTGAAGTTACCAAAATAGTTAAACACTGATTATTATATATAACCTCTCAAATGTTACACTTTTCCTTTAGTAATTGGGTTAAGTCCTGTTCCAACAAGCCCATTACACGTATACATTTTTGATGGAATGTGCAAGCTCTCAGCAATCGGCAAGTCCACTTCCCTGTAAGGATTCACTCTTCTTGGCCTAGCTCATGCAAATTATGTGTCACATTGCAGTTGGGATGTGAGATAATATAGTATGCCACATTGAAGACATAAGGGCATTAGATATTATGCCCCTAGTTTCCTCTGTCCAAGTTCTTCAAGCGCTTACAAGAATTTTCTAACGATTCTTCCGACTTCTTCATTCTTAAAATTTGCTAACTTGGTCAGAAGTTTTCATTGAAAACAACTTTTTCTCAATAGGTTTGTCTTTATTCATTATTGCTTCATACAGCTTGTCTTGCCATGTTGTATATAATTTCAAATCCCTCTTGATTCTTGATAGATTCCATTTTGGTGAAGCTGTAACATAATAATTCTTAAGACTTTTTTCACTCACGTATGCGTAAATAGCCCCCAAAACCCCAAATAAAAATAAAAAATAAAAAATTTTTTTTAAAAATATGAAAATTTGGGGAAAAATGTTTTTTGAATTTGTTCAGGATTTGTCCCTTGATTTTTTGCATCTTGGACCACAAAAGTAGTTTTCAGAAAAATATTCTAACAACTGTCCTGAACAAAAATGGAGTTGCCATGTATGATTTAGTTTTCTGTAAATCATGTAGGACTTTGATTTCTCATAATCTGATTATTAAATGAGAGTTGGTTCACGCTTTAGATGGATATGTTAAGCATGTTGGGAAATTGTTTAAGTTTCGCACTCCAGTGCCTTCGTATTTTTGTGGTACTTGTCTTGAGCAATGACCCGGGCGGTCACGTAGAGCTTCTACACGTTTAGTTGTGTTCAATAGGTGATCCATCAATCATTGAAATTCATTCATGATTATTTCAGTATCAGGATAAGCATATTTTTTCAATTTCTCATAAAGTAAATTTTCCAATAGTAGAAATCTGCCTTGGACTTGAATTATGCACCACCAGAAGGTACACGTTAAATTTTCTTTTTTTTTTTTTTTTTTTCTCAGCTCACACTATCTCATTTTTGACCAATAATATATCAAGAATTTTAGGATTCTGCCTTAATTTTTTCACGAACATTTCTGATCTTTTTTGATGTGTCTTTAATTCTACGTGATGGGAACGATACTATCATACCCAAACTCAGGCATAACTGTTTTCGCATGACGTCGTCATCGTAAATTTTGCAGTATTATTGACACAAATCTAATGATTTGGATAATATTAAAGCTCAATAAGAAAATAATATATAGTATAGTATATATATAATATAGTATATAATATAGTATATAACTACTATTAGTATAAAATATATAATATATATAATACTCAATATATAATATAGGAATATATATATGATATTATTAGTTAAAGAATAAAAATTGCAAAAAAAATTTTAAGAATTATTTTCGTACAAAAGAGTCTTCAAAAGTGAGTAACAACTCGAAGTTTGAAATAGTTTATTTCAATGTTAAGGATAGTTTATGAACTAAAAATATCTAAAATAAAAGTGGAACTTACTAATGAAAAAATAATAATAATATCATTGTTATTAACTTTATATTTAGAATTTAGTTTAGTGTCGCGTCAATGCCGCACGTTTGAAATAAGGTCCAGTTGATGAATAGCTCGACATTTATACTAATTTTGTTGAAAGACTTTATGAAATTAATTTCTTAAAAAATTGTGTGGAGTTTAAGATCTTAAGGTCTTCTTTAATATACCTCCTTAATCTAGCGATCATTTGGCTAACTAACTAACTAAACTAACTAACTAACAAGCTAACTAACTAACAACTAACTAACTAACTAACTAACTAACCAATATTTACTGGATACTAGGTATATATAATATACAATATATATATATATATAGATATATAGTATAAGATAAATATATAGATAGTATATAATGAATTAATATACCTAATAATAATATTATATATTATACTTAAATTATATAGCAAGAGATGCATCGGTACTGTTTTCCGGTACATTCCGATACATTTTGCTGGAACCTCCAAACAAAAAAATGGTTTATTGCTTTGTTTTTTTCATTCAAAATCGTATAACATAAAAATGTATCGACAAAATTCAAGCACATCTTAGCATTACTGCTTGGCTTCGGAAATACTTTTCCGCCGAGTATATTAGGTTTGCATCGAAAAAGTTTGTAAATTAGTGCATTGTCTTCTACGCACCGAGGAGCCAAAAGCATGATTCGAAGATATAACCGGAAAAAGTACTGGAGCCTCTCTGTAATAATATTAATAACAGCTATTATTATATAGTAATAATATATTAAATATATATATAATATATATATATAAGTATATTTATATATAAATATAATATATAATAAAAGTAGTGCCTATATATATAATACTATAGTTAGCCTATATTTTTTTTTACTCATGTCTAGCTTTCTTTCAATTAGCTCAATATCGGCTGTTTGTTGATGAGGGCGATGTGTTCTTCATTTCTGCAATAGTCATGGTTAACTGGCAAGTCTGTCTTATCTCCTATTTATTCCTGCTTTCATTAAGATCTCACCTGCACACATCTAACAATCCACTCATCATAGACCCGGAGACCTCGACCATCATGTTTTCAACCTTTTCATATTCTGCTACACGATGCTCTACTTCTAGAATTGGCTCTTCGTCTTAATCTTGTTACGCTATTCTATCTGTGCCTGACGTGTATACGAAATTTCGGGGGGCGTCTCAACGTTTGGTGAGAATTGCAATCTTAAAAAGCCTGCAAATTCTCTTACTAAAGTCCTTCTTCTAAAACACCTTCTAAAATTTCTATTCGTGAAGGCTCTCTCTTCTCTCGTTGAGCAATATAAAAGACATCCTTGCCTAACATGAAAAAAAAAGATGTCTTGGAACCGTCCATCACATACAGTTCCTAAGGTGCTCAAAGAACTGGGAGTTCTGTTAAGACGGCGACCATTTTTTCGCTCTTCTCATGTGTTTATAGCTATACGAGGGTCTCATCCACGCGTCGTATGAGTAATGCTTCTCATGTCTGGGGGGGAGGGCTCTGTTCAGCCCGCGTTGGATAGGTTGATTCAAGATAGACCAAAAGGCTTAAGAAACTGTTCTGTACTCCAGTTATATGACCTCTAACTGCGGCACAGTTACATCGTCTTTATTTCTTTTTTATGTACCCCCAGCGGCAAGTTATGCACGGAACTACAATTCGCGGTACACCACCTTTATACGCCGATCGTAGCACAAGTGGTGTGTTCTGCGCCACAAGTTTCCTGTGTTGATATTTGGTAACTCCAGTCTAGTGTGCTGTTTGTGCGATTCCTTCTTCCCTCCATTTGTTCCTGTGAATTCTCTCCATTTCGTATCCTGCTCAATAAGTTCCTCTACTTTAAAAGCTCGTATGTGCCTCAATTCTGCATAATTTGTGCTAGAGGGTGACTTTTGAGCGTCCTACACTCACTCCTTGAGCTGGTTTGGTGGTGTGATAACTGTAAAATAATAAAAAAAAAATCCTGGGTGGAAGATGTGGCTAAAACATGAAACTGAATCCCCTATCTCACCCAATTCAAAACAATCAACTTTCAGATAGCTAAAATTCGCACCTTGCAACATACCGCTTCAGGTGGTCCAAAGTCGCCAGACCGAAGATACTTTTACCTATTCAAAATAAATTTAACCTCTTAGAATTCTAATGCACCTCACACCAAACAAAATCTACACATAGCTCTCTACCACAATCACTCATCTAAAATTGAAGAAAAATCCTTCTACTATCCCCCTCTCATGTCACACCAGCACTACACATTTCCACATTTCCCACCACACCACTCATTACCATTTCTTTCACTTTGGTTTCAAGTCTGTAGCCAGCCAATCAAAGCCCTTGGTTAATACATAGAGCACCGCTCTCTCTCTGTCTCCTCAAACATTATTCTCGAGACATCCCATGTAATTCCATAATTCATGACATTTACGAAAGATAGAAGGCTCGCTATTGGCGATCACACTCCTGAGAGCATGCAATTAGCAATCCTGGCAAAAGATAAATGGAGTGGGCACGCCCAAGCCAAAACTCCCACGACAGCGTAGGACCATACATGTCACAATCTTCTCTCTCCAACACACAGGGATATACAGAGAAGAGATGTCTGTAAGAGATGTCTAAGAAGAATATTGAAATAATATTGTTTTTTTCTATGAACGGAATTAAATATTGTTAATATATTTTTGTTTTGGTCTATTTCATTTAAGCTCTCTCTCCAACATGACCATATTTTGCTAATGTTTCATAGTCTTGTTTATCATTGTTATAATAGAGAAGCGTGAATCACGATGTGTGAACACCGTCGTGTATTGAAGGCCATTTTCTGTAAAAAAATCTTTTATTACTAGATTTTCGCAGCATAGAAAATTGTATTACTAGTAGAGTACATATAGCTTTTGCGCGTGGTTAGCATGAGAGTAGTGTTGTAACAACCTAATTTTGAATGTGAAAGCGAAAATGGAAAAGTAAGGCCTATAGGTCAGCCCCTGTATTAAGTAGACATAGGAGACAATAGGCCTAGAAAACCCTAATATTATAGAATTAGAAATAGGCCTAGTATAAGACTGCTAAAAATAAGAATTATGAACAAGCCATTATATAGTTAAAATAGGACTTCTGTTCATGCAGAAAATGAATTTCATTCTCTTCAAGGTAGCAACTGGAAAGATTGGAAAGCATCTTATGCAAATAGGCTAATGGGTATACCATGATCGCAATAGAAAGCAATCAATGTAAATTAGAAAAGCCACAAGAACTCAGTACTGCACAACAGTTGAAGAGAAAATGCATACAAAAAGAAATTAGACAATGCCACAAAACTCAAAAGATTAAATGTTTTTTGTTGTTTCGACTCAAGAATGCAAATTTAGAATCAATAAGGAACTCTTTAAAGGCAGGCTTACACTGAAGGAATCTACACATCTTTCGCTGAGTTGAAGAAAACAAAGTTGACGATGTTGTTCACAGTTTTTGATGTATCTTACAATGGAGAATTGAGAAGCATAGACATGTGGAAATGACTTCAAGAAGACAGCGCTGGGTAATTCAGAAGAAATTGTCAAAAATTCAAGTAGAAGAATGAGACATTCCCAAGAGAATTTCTAAAATATGAGATTTTTGAAAATTTTGCCGAAACGATTATCAGGACAATTTCCAACTACATGGCTCAGATGCTATAGTAATGAAAAGAAAGAAGTATAGATAATTGTAACTTGCTTTGCATCGAACAAATAAGGTTGGCATCAAGTGTTAATAGAAAATCAAAAGAAGCAGTTAACGATAAGAGGAACTCAGAGAAAATAAAGTACCAAAAAAAAAAATGAAGAAATTTCTTTTCACTTTCTGTTAATTAAATGTAGTGGTGGAAGAATTGCAGAAAATGATTGTTGATATGCGTGAAAATAATGAATGCAGAAACGAAATGCCAAAATTTTGAGAATAAAGAAAATTCAAAAGCTAAACTGAAAGTTATGCTTTTTATGTTGGAGCGTGATGAACAAGTTTTTAGTCCGAGGAAATGTGATAGAGAAAATTGGTATTTTGATAATGGCGCTACAAGTCTATTTCAGATGAAAAGTTATGATTAAAATGCTTTTAAATCATTCGACAATTCCCGTCAAGGTTAAAATCAGCAAATGGTCGGAAGCAAATGGTACGAATGGATACAATTGAAAGTGAATCAAAGTTGTAGGATGGAAAAATATCTCAATTATTTTGAAATTTGGAATGATTCCTGGATATAAGAAAATTTATTTTCAGTATTGTCAGCTCAGTGAATGAAGCATCCAAATAGATCTTATATCGAACGCCACGTATGGTAGTTTGATGGCTAGAGATTCACAAAAAATGCCATTTTAATGGCTATCGTAAACTAAAAGAAGGGCTATTAGAAACTGATAAATGAAGAACTAAAAGATCTCCCAATCACTAACAGAATAATCGGCACTAGTTAAGATAGGAAGGATCTAACTTGCATGAGTATCTAGGCGAAAAGAATGGAAGCCTAGGATAGAAGAGCACATAATAAGAATTGATCAAAGAGACTAAATATGAAACTCACGCATTGAATACAGACGATTGATACAGGAGGTATGAAATGTGAAAAATGCATCGTGCAAATGTTTGGTAAAAGAGACCAGGATAAGTACTGAAACAAGGGAATTGCTATTTGCGATGTTGTGAACCATTTCAAGTATTATCGAAACCTCCAGTTATCGAATACTCTGTGTATGTTTCAAACGATGGATTTGGCTCAAAAATGCGATTGATATTAGTAAAGAACAGAAGTTGTAGGAAAAATGGAGGGCAAGTACTTGAAGAGTGCAAAAGTACAAGGACATTCCAATCAGGAAATTTTAAAGTGATGTGAATGGCTTGAATATAAGTATTAAGTAGTTAAAAAGTGACATAAAATATGGATGTACAGACAAAGGTAACAGCTCCGTATACTCCAAAAAATAGAGTGGAAAAAGAATAGAGACGCTAGTTGCAGCGGCCAGATTCAACTCATCGTATTCGAAATAAAATTCTCCAGAAGATGTATGGCCAAATTAATTAACATCAGACAGCAAATAATCAGTCATAGAACTGGGAGAAATCTTACTGGTTGATGGAAAACGCCTTTGTGAATCTGTATGATAAAAGCCCAGAGATCGAGCATCTACGTGTAATGGAACAGGCTGCATGGTGGATTCCAGATCAGAAGAAGAAGAAAAGTTAGACCAAAAGCAAATCAGGGTTGTTCAGATCTAAAGGAATTTTATGATCAACTAAAATAATTTTGTGTTTAGTGCACGAGATGTGGTAATTTGGACAAGAGACAGAAAAGTCATCTTCAATATCAGATGAAAAAATATCAATAAAAGAAAATAAAAAGAAAGATTCACATAGAGAAAAACAGAAAGCTGCACATGAAGTACATCTATATAGGTTAAACTCGATCACATAGCAGAAACAGACTCTGATCAGAAATACGAAGCTGATACAGGAAATAGAATCTGCATACAAAGATAGAATCTGATTCGAAGAAGGAAGTAAGAAGAAGAAGATAGAATAGTAAGGCACAAACAAGTTAAGAGACAGATCATAAATTAAAAAGCCATCAAGCGTTGATGACTACTAGTACTTATCTCTATTATTAGAGATTATGGAAGCCTGAAAGAATGTATACAAGAAGCTATGCAAGTAACATAAGAAAAAATGTTAATTCACTGAAAATGAATGAAATCAATTGAAGAGAAAATCAAACTGGGAACGCTAGTTGAGTACCACCAGAAGAAACCACAATAGAACACAGAATGATTTATAAATAAATGAATCCAGAATGGTACAGTTGACACAATATAAGCAAGATTAGTTCAAGGGTATACGGTCATAACAATAAAGAATTTGATCTCACTGAGCGAAACATTCAGTCCAGTAGCAAATAAAAAGTTATGTTTTTTTTGTGCAATAATGTTGTTTTTTTGGTTTTGTTTTATTTTGCTTGTAAGGACTTTAATAAGTGTAGCAACTAAAGAAAATATGTCCTTAATGCAATTTGATGTTTCAACAGCATTCTTTATGAATTAATCAGAAGAAATATATAGAAACAACCAAAGTTGAAGACTGGGAACAGACAAAGATGCAAATTATAAACGTCAGTGAGTCGGGCTAAGCAGCACCAAGATGCTGATGAAAGACTGGAAACTTTCTTCACAAACTTAAATTCTTGGTAAAAAGTCAGCTATCCTTGTGCTTTACATAGAAGAATGTATCAGAATGACATAAACCATAACTGTGCCATTATATTGATGATGGACTAGTTGCATCAACAAGTCAAGCAGAATTGCAAATTTTAGAAGAATTAAAAAAGAAGTTCTAAATATAACATTACCTGCAACTAGTTTTTTAGATATTGGAAATGAAATCAAGAAATGAGGTCTAAGAGATATTAGTCAGCAGTTTATATAAAGAATACAAAGAGGAATTGTGGTAATGGCAAAAGTCAAGCCAGTGTCAACACACCATTTTAAGGAAAGTTACACATGACATTGAAGCGCAGGAGAGTTTTTACAGATCAGCAATGAGGTACCTTCTATATGCTTGCAACACAACAAGACAATATTGCATTTGGCTGTTAAATATCTTGCAAATGTAGAAATCCATCATAGAAAGATGTACAGAAAGTTAAGAAGAGTGTTCAAGATACTTTGACGGAGGTAACAAGAAAGGTATGGTATTTATAAATGTTGATCGACAGATCATTGAAGGGTACAGTGATGCAGATCAAGCTGGGGATTTAAGAACAGGGCATTCAACAACTGGAAGTTGTGTGTTATATGCTGGACGGAGCAATTTCGATGGAGTAGTCAAAAGCAAATTTCAGTGCTATCTCAACCAAGCAGAAGCTGAATTATTGGCAGCAAGTGAAAACAAGAAACAATTGCTAGTGCTTCATCAACTTTTTGGAAGAAATTAGAGAAGTCTTCATAGAAACCTACTACTCTTTGGATGACATGGAGCAGTATAAACTCAGTACAGATCCCAGAATGTCAACAAACGGACCAAGCATATAAAGTACGCCAGTTTCTCATTTAGAAAAAGTTCAACAATGATGAAATAGAAGTACTTCAACGATAGCATGGATAATCACTGCGAGATGGACTCACAAAGCATCTACACTCAACCAATGGTTAATGATGCTGTGAACGAAAATTGAAACATGGGACTATTACCAACGTTACAGAATAAATATAAGGGAATGTTGAATAATATTGTTTATTCTACTGAAAAATTATATTTATATATTGTTTGGCTACTTTGCC
This sequence comes from Trachelipus rathkii, assembly GCA_015478945.1. Lineage (NCBI taxonomy): Eukaryota > Metazoa > Arthropoda > Malacostraca > Isopoda > Trachelipodidae > Trachelipus > Trachelipus rathkii. The sequence goes on from JABUQX010005088.1 coordinate 12,661, forward strand.
AGAGAAAGATTTTGGCAACATGGCCATATTTTTCTAATGTTTCATAGTCTTGTTTATATTGTTTACAAATAGTAGAAGCGTGATATCTGATGTAAACACGCTGTGTAATTTTAGGTAAAGTCTAGTAAAATATCCATTTATTCTAGTGTTTCATTATTTATGTAGGTTGTTACCAGTAGATACAATTTACTTTAACATGGTAGCTGACATTAGGGCATGGAATGTCTGTACATATCAACAAGCAAAAATATATATATAGTATATATGATATATATATAGTATATATTATATATATATATATATAATATATAAATATATATTATAAATATATAGTATATATATATATAAGAATGTTAATACTAAGAAATTCTGTAAGTCTTGTTCAATAATTGGCAAAATGACGAGTGATTGGAAAAATATCCGAGTTTACGATGACGATTTATTGTACCATCACTAATTATTAATATATATTATATAAATATGATATATATTTATATATATATGAGTATATATGTATATATATATTAATATATAGTAATATATAATATAATAATATACTCAGAAAATATTGAAAAACTGTCATACCATTATGAAAACATATGCATTAAAGTAAAGTTATTTGCATTTAAATTTTTTTATACTATATATTAATATATATATATATATAATATATTATATATATATATATAGAATATATATATAATTATATATATATATATATATATTAATTATATATTAGTGATGCGTTTAACATAAATCGTCATCGATAGTAACGGATCTTTTCTCAATTCATCGTCAATTTTTTGGCCCAATTAATTGAAGCAATACTTAAGAATTGTGGATAGTATTAAAATATTTTATATATTAATATAAAGATATATATATATATAATATATAATATATATATATATATATAAGATATATACATAACTATAGATTATAGAGTATATAGTTTTACTTCCATCGAAAATTGCATTGCGCGTAATGAATGTAGCTGTTAAAGATCTTAAATATTGTAACAACCTACATATGAATAATGAAACACTAGAATAAAATGGATATTTTACTAGAAACTTAACCCTAAAATACACACGCGTGTTTACACATCGAGATTCACGCTTTCTATATTTGTAAACAATGATAAACAAGACTATGAAACATTAGCAAAATATGGCCATGTTGCCAGAATTCTTTCTACTGGCAAAGTAGCCAAAACAAAATATATAAAATATAATTCTTTCATAGAATAAACAATATTATTCAACACTCTCCCTTATTGTTTATTCTGTAACGTTGGTTAGTCCATTCCAATTTTTGCGTTCAGCATCATTAATCTTGGTTATGTAGAGGCTTTGTGAGTCTGCAAGTTGATTCTCACTGCAATCTTGAGTATTTCTATTCTCATTGTTGAAACTTTTCTCTAAATGAACGGAGAAGGGCGTCTTTACTATGCTTGGTGCTTCTTACTGTCTATATATTTCTTATGTTCTCATGTTCTTATAATAATAAACAAGACTATGATACATTTTATAAATCGGCCATGTTGCCAGAATTCTTTCCACTGGCATAGTGGCAAAAAAAATGCTGCCATAATTTCAGCTTCTGTTGTTGAAATAGCAACTGAACTTTGCTTTGACTACTCCATGAAATTGCTCCTCCAGCATATGAACAAACAATTCCAGTTGTTGATGCCCTGTTCTTAAGTCCCCAGAATGATCTGCATCCACGTACGCCATTCCAGAGATCTAGTCGTCAGATCACATTTTATAATACTACACTTGAAATCCTTGAAGTGGATCAAGAGAAGGTTGAGAAAAACTCTTGAACAAAAACTCTTTAGTAAAACGAAAATCACAGAATCTTTCATTTCTAATAGATTTGAAAAAAAAATATCTCACTCTGGCAAGATAATTAACAGCAAATGCAATATCTGGGCTGTGCTGTGCAAAGATATAGAAGAGCTCCATTGCCTGATTGTAAGAGAAACTCTCCTGGCTTTGCAGGTGTGCCATGTGTAACATGTACCTTTAAAATGGGTGTTGACACTGCATTGCAATTTTTCGGGACCAATCCTTTTATCTTATTGTTATTATCATGATCGTGATCTATTTTCTTGGACCATGCTAGGTGGAAGGCAAAAGGAATTTCTCTTAAAATATATGTTGCGAGGTTATTATGTTATTGTTGAATTCCTTTTAATTCTTCTAAAATTGTCTGCAATCGCTTGACTTGTGATCGCAATGTCCATCATCACACTGCTATAATGTCATAGTAGTGATTTATGTCCATTCTGATTTCTTATGTTAAGAATTACTTATGTTACTTTTACCAAAATTTACCTTATTTGATATAAAGTTTCCAAGTCTTTCATTCAAGCATCTAGGTGCTTACTTAAGCCCATACAAACTGCGTTTTAATTGCACTACTTTCTGTCCGCATCTCAAAAAATAGTCGGATGCTTCAAAAGGAGATCTCTGATAATTCCATCAAGAAATGCTGTTAATGACATCATTTTGCATTTAGTAAAGAGGAACTTTAGTTGCTACACTTATTAAAGTCCTTACAGTACTTGTATTGCTACTGGACTGAATTTTTGCTCATAGTCAATTCCTTTATGTTGACTATACCTTTGCAACTAATCTTGCTTTATATTTGTCACTGTACATCTGGATCATTTAATTTTATCAATCCATTTGTTTTCAAATGTTTCTTCCTTGGTGGTATTCAACTATTCCAGGGTGATTTTCTTCATGAATTTCATCATTTCATTGAATTAACCCATTTTTTCTTTTTATGCTTACTCTGCATAGCTTCTTGATATTTCAGCGGGGGTTTTTTTCTTCCATATCTTCTACGAATAGATAAGTATGTAGTCATCAAAACTTGATGCTTTTTGGTAATTACTTGTATCTGTCTTCTTATTTGTTTGTCTTACTATTTCTGATGCTTCTCTTCTTCTTCTTCTTCTTCTGAACAGATTCTATTTCTGTATCAGATTCAATTTCTGTATCAGATTCTTTCTCTTTCCCACTGTTTCTGTATGTGATGATTTTAACCAAATTATCGCTGCTGTGTTCATTCTCTGTTTTTTCTCTATTTGATTCTTTCTTTTTATTTTCTTTTCTGATTCTATCTCATCTGATTTTGAGTTAAAAGTTCTTCTCTTTCAAATACCACACTCTGCATCTAAACACAAAATTATTGCTTGATCATATATTTCATCATAACCAAGTAACAACACTGATTTGTCTTTTGGTCTAACCTTTCTCTTTTCTATCTAATCCACCCACTGCATGCTGTTCCATTTACACGTAGATGCTTGATTCTGGCTTCTATCATACCCGATTTCAACAGGCGGTTTCCCTCAACAGTACATTGCCAGTTGCTACTTATTGATATAGTCTGGCTGTTTAATTAATTCTCTCAACACTGGGAGCAGAAATGTTTACTTCGATCATGGATGATTCTGGCCGCTCAACTAGCGTTCTATTGTTCTTTTCACTCTAGTTTTTTTGTGGGAGTATACGGAGCTTTAACCTTTGTCTTACTCCATATTTATGTAAAAGGCTTTAACTAACTGTTAATTATTAAATTCTAACCATTATCACTAAAATTTCTCGATTGGGATGTGATCTTGTACTTTGCTTCTCAAGTATCTTGGGCCTCAATTTTCTACAACTTCTGATTTCTTAATAGAACAATTTTTATGGGGTAGAAAACATACAAAATATTTATAACCTGGTTTGATAATTCTGAAATGTCCCACAAACTCGTGCAAGCTAAGCAATTCTCCTTTGTTTAGTACATTGGTCTTTTCCCAAAATTCCTGACGATGCATTTTCCATTTATACATCCTGTACAATTTCTGTTACAAGGTGAGTTTCAATATTTAGTTCTTTTGATCAGATTTCTTATGTGTCTTCTATTCTGATGTCCCATTCTTTCATGATATAACTGTAATAGATCCTTTTCTTCAAGTGCATTTATTTCTGGTATATTGGAGATTTTAGCTTTCATTGCAACTTTGAATAGCCCTTCCTTTAGTTTACGATAGCCATTAAAATAGGTTTTTTTGTCTACCATAAAACTACATACACTTGGTTCAGATATAAATTCATTATTGGGATGCTTATCATGAGCTGCCAATCCTGAAATAAATTTTTCTTAATGTATCAAGAAATACCAAAGCATCATTTCAAAAATATTGAGAGTATTTCTTCCATCTACAACTGATCTACTTCAATTGTTCATATCCTAAACACATTTGCCTTCCTACATTTTTATTTCATTGCTGATTTACCTGAACGGAAGCGTCGAATTCATTAAAAGTTTAAAATAAACTTTTTCACATTTTGTTATAGGTTTTGTTAGCGCCATTTCCCAAAACCAATTTCCTCATCATTTCTTCGGAAATAAATCTTGTTTCATCTACCGCCAACCAATAAAACAAACTTCAGTTTACGCTTTTGAATTTCTTTATTCTCCAATTGCATTCTTTCTGGCTCATTTTTCTTTCTGGATCTACCATCTGCGAATTCATTTCTTGCAATTTGATCGCAGTGATCCTGTTAATGGCAGTAATACAAGGAAATTTCTCATTTTTTTCTGGTAGCATTCTCTGTAGTTCCTCTTATTGTTAACGCTTTTGATTTTCTAACTTACCTTGATGCAACTATTTGTTAATAGCAAGCCAGTATAATATTATTAGACTTACCATCTTTTTCTGTTTCTTGTAATTCATTCAGTGTTGAATCTGAATAATCCTTTTGCTAAAATTTCAAAACATCTTACTATATGAAAATATCTCGCATGTACTTCATTCACCTGAATTTTACTAGCATTCCTGAATATGCCCTAGAGCTCTCTTATTGAGGATAAATTCCAGCCATGTCTAATTCGTCATTCATTGTAAGAAAAAAACTGTAACAAACTCGTAAACTTTGTTTTCTTCAACTCTTGTTTAGAGATTAATGTGTAATACCTTGACACTTGACATTTCCTTCGATTCAAGATTTTTATTTGCTTCTAAGTCACTTTGTCTTGTGTTCCTTCTCTTCCTTCTGATTTGTTGCGTTGAATTTTCAAGTTTCTTTTTGTGTGCATTTTGCTGCAGTGGTAGCTTCAATACTAGGTCTTGTGCTGTTTCTAATTTCCAAATTGATGCTTTCTATGCATCGGTATAGCCTACTTTATGCCTTATTTGCATAAGAATGCTTCCAATCCTTTCCCAGTTGCTTCTTGAAGTGAATCAATTTCTGCATTGACGAATCCATTTACGATTGATAAGCTTGTCTAACCTTTTCTAGATTTTATCGTGGCTATTTTCTAATTCTAATAGGGTCTTATTGAGGCCTATTTCCTGAATTCTATTATATGGGCTGAACCATAGGCCTACTTTCCATTTTCTTTTCAACATTCAAATTAGGCTTGTTACGAACTACCTCAGCTACCATGTTAAAGTAAATTGTATCTACTGGTAACAACCTACATATGAATAATGAAACATCTAGAATAAAGGATTATTTTACCTGAGAAACTTAACCCTAAAATACACACGCGTGTTTACACATCGAGATTCACGCTTTCTATATTTGTAAACAATGATAAACAAGACTATGAAACATTAGCAAAATATGGCCTATGGTGCCAGAATTCTTCTACTGACAAGTAGCCAAAACAAAATATATATCAATATAATTCTTTTCATAGATATAATAAATACTTATATCCACACCTCCCTTCTAGACATCTTACAGACCCCTAATCTCTATATCCTGTGGTAGTGGAAGAAGAGAAAATGCGACATCGTATGTCCACGGGCGTGGTATTTGGTTGGTGCCACTACCATTTAGTCTTTGCCAGAAGCATGCATGCCTCAGATGAGTCCGTGATCGCAATACGCGGCCTTCTAATCTTTCTGGGAAAATGTATGAATCGTATGGATCAATGGAATGTCGGAGGAATAAATGTTGAGGAGAAGAGGAGAGAGGTGATGGATGTATTTAGAAAGGTCAACTTTGATTTGCTCGCTGTGACTGAAACAAAGATGAAAATAAACGGTGAAAATGAGTGGTGTGGTGTGAAATGTGCTTGTGTTGGTGTGGAAAGGAATAGAGGGGGATAGAATATATTTTTCAAACATTTTAATGATGACTTGTGGTAGAGAGCTATGTAGATTTGTGTGTGAGTGCTAGAATTCTAAAGGTTAAATTAAGTTTGAATAGGTAAAAGTATGTGTGGTTGCGACTTATGGACCACCTGAGGGTAATGAGAGTGCGATTTTCTGGAATAACCTGAATGATGTCTTTGGATTGGGTAAGTAGGGGATTTAGTTCATTTGCCACAGTCTTCCCACCCAAGGAGTTTTTTTTATATTTTATCAGTTATCAACCACGCAGCTGCAGGCAGAGCCTATTAAGAGTGTAGTACGCTAAAGTTCACCCTGCTAGACAAATTAGCAGCCTGAGCACAACGCGGCTTTAAAGTAGGGAGATAAATTGACAGGAAATACGAAGTGATGGAAGAGAATTAACAGAGGTGGCGGGAGGAAGCACAACAGCAAACTAGACTGGAGTTACCAATATCAACACAATACTTGTGCGCTAGTATTAACAGCACCCGTGTGCTACTATGCGTCAATAAAGGTGGTGGTACCGAAATGATTAAGTCCCTTGAGTAACTGCCGCTGGGTACTATAGAAAAGAAAATAAAGCAGTAACTGTGCCGCAAGTTGAGCGGTAATCATATACTGGAAAGTTACAGAACAGGTTTATAGCCTTGGTCTTGAATCGACCCTATCCAAAGCTGGGTGAAACCAGAGCCCCCCCCCAGACATGAGAGCATTACTCCATACACGGGTGAATGAGACCTTGTATAGCTAGAGCAACTGAGAAGGAAAAAATCTTGCAGTCTAAACAGGAACCTCCAGTTCTCTTTGAGGCCGCCCTAGAGACTGTTGTGATGTGAGGTTTTCGAAGACATTTTTTTTTATGTTAAGCCAAGGATGTTTTATATTGTCAACAGAGAGAAGAGAGGACCTTCCAAAAGAAGGAAATTAGAAGGTTTAGAGAAAGGAGATTGTAGAATTTTGTTTTTGTAAAGAATTTGAATTCACAGGAGGTTGAGCCGACCCATCGAAATTCTATACAGATAGCGAGAATAGAATCGTAAAGATATAGGCGATAACGAATCTAGCTTGGAGGATGATAAGAATTGAAATGAGTTAAAAATGAAGGGTCGATCATCGGTATATGAGTGGATTGTTAGATGTGCAGGTGAGAAGTCATTAATGAAAGCAGAATAAAGTAGGAGATAAGACAGAACTCTGAGTAACATGACATGACAGAAAAGAAGAAACGAATCTGGCGCATCAACAGCGGCCGCCATTTAACTATTAGCAAGAACTTAAAATGAAGTAAAAAATAATTACGAATTGTTAAACTTATATGACATAAAGATGCAATTGCTGTTGTAGATAAAAAACGGAAATATATGTTATATATATAATATATTATAATATACTATAGTATAATATATATATATTATATATTAATATAATAATATACAGGAGGATGGCATCATACTTTTCCGGTACATTTCGGGATACATTGCGGGTAAAAAATTAAAACCTTTTTCATGAGCAAAATAAATTGAAAAAGATATCGACAAAAGTATAAGATGTGCATGAACTTTTGTCCGATAACATTTTTGATACATTTTGATGAAAAAAAGCAATAAAAAATTTTTTTTGGGTCCAGCCAAATGTATGAAAATGTACGGAAACAAGTACGCTGCCATCTCTGTATATATACTATATAATATAATAATATATATATAATATATATATATTATTATATATAATAATATATATATATATATGATATATATAATATTATATATATATTATAATATCTAATATATCTTAGTAGTAGTAGTTAGTGTAGTAGTAGTAGTTAGGTTAGTAAGTAGTAGTAGTAGTTAGTTAGTTAGTTCTTAGCAAATGACTAGATAAGGAGGTATATTAAAGAAGACCTTAAGAATTAAAAACTTTGTTTTTCCAGAATCATTGCATACAAGTAGGCAAACATGGTTATGAAAGGCTTAACTTACGAACCACGAACCTTTTTCAAAGGTGATGGCAATAAGTACTAAATAAATGTCTAGAAATAAAAGTTAATTAAATGTAAGAGAAATATTTTCTTGACATTTTATTACTTGTTATTTAGAAATTTTTTGTCGTTCATCCATTACATTGAAAAAGGTCCAGTGAATCGAAAGCTGCACGTGTTACTATTTTTTGAAACTCTTTACGAAATAATTCTTAAAGACCATTTTGTTTGCATTTAATTCTTAAGGCTTCATTAATATATATATTAATATACCTATATAATAAATATAGATATAATTATATATAATATATAATATATAATATATATATAATAATATATAATATATAGTATATTAATATTATCTTAGGAGTATTGCATCTATCAAAATTTATAATATTTGTTCAAAATAATTGCAAAAATTTTCTGATGAAAAAATTGGAAAAAAATAAATAAAAATGCCCCCCCCGATTTGCGACGAGTTTAATCGTCCCATACTAATTTTAAAAGAAAAAAGAAAAAAAACTCAGAAATGTTTGAAAAAAAATTAAGGCAAAATCCAAAATTCTTGATATTATTGGTCAAAAAATGAGATATGTGCAAAAAAAAAAAAAAAAAAAAAAAATTTAAACTGTACCTTCTGGTTCATAAATTCAGTCCAGCAGAATTTCTACTTATTGGAAATTTACCTTTGAGAAATTAAAAATATGCTTATCCTGATACTGAAATAATCATGAATGAATTTCAATGATTGATGGATCACCTATTGAACAACTAAAACTTGTGAAGATTAGTGGGTATTGTCAAAGAAATACACAAAATTCAGAAGGCACTGGAGTGGAAACTTAAAACAATTTCCCAACATGCTAACATATCCTGTAATGAACCAACTTCATTTAAATAAAATCAATTATGATGAAATAAAAGTTGCAACACCAAGTTGTCTGAAGCATGACAATATGGAACTCCATTTTTGTTTCAGGAAATTTAGAAATATTTTTGAAACTACTTTTGAAATTTAGATATGACTAATAAAAATGTTGCAAAGAACATGAATTAGCAAAGCAAATATATTGTTAAAATTTTTTTTTTTTAATGTTGGGTAGGATATATGAATGAGTGAAAAAAGATCTTAAAAATTATAAATTTTAACAGTTTACCCCAAAAAATGGAATCTTTCAAAAAATACAAGAGGGATTTGAATTAATATACAACATGGCAAGACAAGCTGTTCAGGAATAATGAATAAAGACAAACCTATTGAGAAAAAGTTGGTTTTTCCATGAAACTTCTGACCAAGTTAGCAAATTTTAAGAATGAAGAAGTCAGAAGAATTGTTAGAAAAAATTCTGTAAAGCAGCTTGAAAACTTGGACAGAGAAAACTAGAGCAATAATATTAATGCTATGTAATTGAAAGGTGGTATATAAATTGTTTAAATGCAACATCTTGTAACAATAATTTGCTGAACTAAGGCCAAAAGAGTGAATCCTTACAGGTGGAAGTGGACTCCGATTGTGAGAGTTTGCACAATCCATCAAAATGTATAGTTAATGCTTGTTGGAACAGGACTTAACCCAATTACTAAAGGAAAAGGGTAACATTTGAGAGGTTATATATAATCATTTAACTACTCTTTGGTAACTTCAAATTGTAGCCACCTAATTAGTCTTATTAGATTTTTTTTTGTGAGAACATAATTGGTGTGCAGTACAAACAATAGTTAGCAAAAGGTAGAAACACCATTGAAAATGTATCAATCAACTATCATTTGCATTTCTCAAGCTCAGGAAACATGATTTTCTATCAAAATAGCAATCTGCATTTTATTCAAAAAGAAAAACCTTAAAAGAAGGTAAAAAATTTTGGTTATTGGTGATATCTTTGAAAATTGTTAATTTATTTTACAGAAACAATGCCCATTCAGCATTGCAACCTTTTGTGTACTATTACATGGATAACAAAAAACTGGACCATATTAGTATCATTTCAGATGTCTGACACATGACGGATGGAAGTCCATTTTGTTAAGGAAATTAGAAAGTATTGGATAAAAACCTTTTGAATTTAGATATGAAAAACATAAATATGTTGCAAAGAACATAATTATTTTAATTATCTTAAATATTTTTTATGTGGGTTGATATTAAAGCCGTCGTGCAAGATTGTCAAAATATAATCATATTAATTATAATAATATATTATGATATAATAATATATATAATATAATATATATTATATATATATTATAATATTATATATATATATATATATATATATATATAAATAGTATATATATATATATATTAGGGAGGGCCGAGGATAAGATCCGCAACTATGCCGGTATCCGGCCTGAATCGCCCAAGTTTTTTGACTACCAGGTATCCGGCACGGATATCATTGTTAATTCGCCGATAACCGGATCAATTACTTCCTAGTAGCTCCTCGTTTAGGGAAATATTCCAAATAATTGAACAATATATATATATAATAATATATACTATATATTACGATATAACATATAGTATATATACTAAAGAATAATATATATATATATAATATAATACTTGTTTATTGTCGATGTTGGGTACCAATGTGATATTATTTTATTCTCCATTTAGTGTTGACTGTTCATAATGTGGTGAACGTTTTCATAAATTCATGGTAAACAATATTGATATATAAAAGTATTAGAATATAGTATTAAAATATTAAATAATGTAAAAATATTTATTATAATGGAATTAATCTACTAAGACACATGTTAATGCATTTTTTACCACCACAATTTTTTCTCACGTTTAAGTATGGAAACTAATAGTAATTACACTGGCTTATTTAACGTGTTTTAAGCATGTATTATTTACCAGTAATTATACGCACATTCTCATAAATTATAATAAAAAAAAAAAAAACCTACGAAATTTATTCTCAATGTGACCCGCCTTCAGTGATAAAATATAAAAATCAGACAAATGTCAGGCACAAAACTTGATCAATCCTGTTGGAAATGAAATATTACGTCTGCTATTAAGAAAAAGTGGTGCTAGGAATAAAAATGGTCAATTTCGATTATAAATGTATAGGAACAATCGAGAACTATATTATCGTATGAGAAATTCGGTCGATTACCATAGTAACACTCATATCATTATAATATTGATAAATTTTACATCAGAAATAAAAGAAACCTTTTAAACATGAATTGAGAAGAAGAAGAGAAGAGAAAAAAAAGAAAAATCGGTGGTGCTATAACGTAAAAGATATGCCACGTGAAAAATTTGTGACTATAAATGTTTGGCATTCCATGAAAACTACAATTTTTTTAGTAGTCCCTAACTGCGGATGATGATAGGCATTCCGTAACTGCAATTTCCACAACATTTTCAAATTTCGCAATTGTCAATTCCTCAATTTATTTTGGTATTCGCAATTGCGCTTAAATTGCGGAACGTCACCTTCTAATAATATTATATAGTATATATATATTATAATATATAATTATATATATATATAGTATATATATATACGATATATATATAGTATATATATATATATATATAATAGTCAGCTCCAGATTAAGATGTCCCATGTATGTGAAAAAAACTATGATAGCTACGTGTACAAAAACTGAATACATTTTTGAAATCAGCGCCAACATTGTAATGAGGAAAATGAAGAAGAAAAAAATAAGTGAGATAAAACAGTAATAAGGAATCAAGTATAGTGAAGAAGAATATAAAATTAAAGTAAGATGAAAACAATTAATAGATAATAATAATTCTCTCATTCCTCGTCCAATTTTCATCGTTCCTAAGTCATTGTAGTCCCCCGAATTTTTTCTCTTTTTCAATGTGAAGGGCGGAACATTACGCTGCGACGAGGCGCACACACACACACACACACACACACACACACACCACACACACACACTCTATTATAGATAGATGCTCTAGAGGCGAATTCGAGAAAAAATGACCTGGACCTGACCTAACCTAATTTTTACATTAAAATGTCAATTTTAACTTTTTAATTTAAATTAAACTTTAATTTTATATTGTTAATTTTTTATTTTTGCCATATTGATAGTTTTTCCTAAATATTGAAAAGATATAAGGAAAACATTTATTTTTATGGGTATGACATGATGTTATTAAGTTTGAACGTACGATTATGAGATATTTTTTGGAGTGTATTTACTGTAAAATTAATAATATATTAATTTTTTTTTTTTTTATAGTCTTGTTTAAAGTGTATGTACTCAAAATATTATAGTTTTATTTTAATATTTGTTTTTTTTAGATACAGGGGCACCTAATCTGGAAACTGGCCATATATTTATATACTATATTATAATGATATTAATATAATATATATATAATATATATTATACTATATATAAATATATATATATAATAGGGTGTCACCACGGTGTCCTGAAGTCTAGGAAGGTGCAGGGAAAGCAGGGGAAAAAAGAAATTGGTCAGGGATCAGGGAAATGTTTTAAGATATGCTTGAAAGTCAGGGAAATTCCAATTATGATAGGTTGAACAGCAAATTTAAATTCAAAACATTGAAGAATGATCCATGGACCAAGTTCATATTTTGATATATTTTTTTTCCTTATGTATTTTTGTGGAATAAGAGATGTATTGATAAGTGAGATGAAAAGGTGGTGAGGAAAGATTTCCATAAAGAGCTTCTATCCGGTTTTCTTATATTTTTAGTTCACCTTACCTACTATCTTCCTATCTGGCGTAGAGGTGTTCCAAATTCATTCCTTTGAGTGAAAGTGATGTTGGATGTTTTTTAGACTGTATGACTTATGATTTCTGTTTATATTTTTCTTTTAGGGATTTATACTTTGAAGTGTTTTTTTGAGGTTTTGAAGAAGTGATTTTTGGATTTTGTGCAGTTTAAGGATTATTATTTATTTTAATGATTCAAAGCAAAAAACAACTTTAACGACAGTGGTGGATGTCAAACGGAACCCCACATTATCAGGTGTTGGGTTAAAGGACTGATACGTTCGTCAAGGCTTACTGTAAAGAATGTAAAAGAACTTTGATCTATCTTACATGGGACGCCAAGCCGAAGTTGTCACATTCAATAGATTGAAATATTGAATTAATAAAAATCAGCAGGACCAACCAATATTGAAAACGTTTTCCTTACGTTTAAAATACTATAGTTGAAAGGTGTACTGAAAATTTATGCCATTCCATCAACTTCAATAATACTCAACCGATTGTAAATGACGCTGATTCTAATAATAACCAACCAAAATCAGTTTACAATCATTCCAATCTTTGCATTAAGATGATGTTCAGGACCTAAATAGTATGAGTCATTAAAGGTGTGATATAAGGTCTTTATAACTCGTGTGCAATATAGGGGAAACATTTAAATGTTTCCAGATAGTGCGGTAGTTCAAATTTAAAATGGGGCCGATGAATGTAAAATGTGATTAACTATGGACCTGCTCCCTATATTCTAAAAGCAAAAGCAAAAATACACCTATTGCAGTGAAGCGGCATTCTACCCTTAATTAAATCAAAATTTTTTGGATGTGATTGTCTTTAAGAGACTTGATTATTTTTTTCTTCTATAGGACCTGGGAATCAATATGTGGAATTGGGGCAAATTATTAAATTAGGACTGATATTTCGCATGGAAATGCGACAGGAGAAGGTTCTATATATTAAGCAATTTTAGTGGAGAATCTAAAGAACATGGTTATTTCTCAAAGGTGCACAATGCTATAAGATCTTATAGAAAGTATTCATAAAGTTCTATCACTCAAAAAATGTTGACAAATTAAAAGCTGCCCATAGGAGATATGAGAACATCTCAAAGAGTCAAAAAGAGCCAAAAAGAAGAAGAGAATAGAAAAGTTTAAAAAAGAAAATATTCATACAGATCTATAACTTGAAGAGCAGAGAAGATCAAAACTGAAAGCTTTGACGAAGAGAGCATATAATAAATTTCAGATGCTTGAGAGAAAGGTTACCTAAATCTCCCATTAGAACTTGTGATCAAAGTGGATGTTATTCACCTAGTCATTAATGTAAGCTTTAATTATTTCCTTTTGTATAAATAAAACTTTACTTTTGAAAATAAAAAAGAGTGCGTTGGACGCCTATGGAAGGTATAGCTGATTACTAAAAAAAATAAAATATTTTTTTAAATTCGTCCATGATTGAACAGTTTCTAAAGAAAATTTTCAATAATTTAATGTAGGAACTGTGTACATAGGCTGCAATAATATTAATAGTATTTTAACAATAACGAACACCCTGGTCAGGGAAAATTTGCCAATTTTGGTCAGGGGAGGTCAGGGAAAGTCAGGGAAAAGCAAATTCAAAATTCAGTGTGAACCCTTATATTATATATATATAATATATATAATATTATATATATATATATATATTATATAATATAAAGTATATATATATATATATATATAGTTATATATATATATTATATATAGTATATATATATATATATATATTTATATAATATATATATATCATTATAATAATATAATATATTAGTTATTAATATAAATATATTATATATATTATTATATTATAATATATATATAATATATTAAGATATATAAATATTTATTTATATAAATATATATATATATATTAATATATATATATATATTTAATTATATATATATATATATATTATTAAATATATATAATATATATATAACTCTGATATAGCGTCGGCGGGGTGACGTGGACTTTAGGTAACTTCGCTCCCCTTTCCCTAATCACTTTGGATTTTTCCTGAAATCAAGGCCCTAGAGTAAGGTCTAAGCACACCAAAAAATAATAATGTATTCTAATAATCTAGTTTTATTAAAGTTAAATAAAGATCATTTAGACAGGTTTGAAGGGTGAATCGGACGCACATGTGGGGTATAGGTGGCCATTTTTTAATTTTCTTTAGATAATTCATTTAATATTTAATTTTTACTTAATATAGAATTGTTTTTTATATTAAAACTGTAGTAATATATTAAAATTATTTTAATAATGAAATAAACTAAGAATAAAAATGTTGGTGGCCCATTACCCATTTCGGGGACAATTTTGAACTTTTTTTGAATTCATATTTCCATATAAATTCATTTTTATTGTAATTTACTTAATATTAAACTGTTTATTCTATTAAAATTAGTAACATAATAAAAATGTCAATAATAATAGGCTACATAAATAAGAATATGGTGGGCCAATTCACCCCATCATCATTTTATTGGGGGATGAATCGGCAGTAAGGCCAGCATTTAAACCACTATGCACTGTTGGAACAAAAATTTGTTTGCAGTTAAAGCTACAGACTCAACTGTATACACTAAAAATATATAACTAAAATCTGTCCATAACTTAAAGTAATAAAACAAAAGTAAAAAAAATCGCATTTTTCAAATTTGAAATCTATTTAAGGACATTTATACCTAAATTATAAGTTTTTAAAATATAAACTCTCTAGAATTAAAGATACAGTATAAAACTTGTAGAACTACCACAATGAGCAAAAATCATTTTTTTATGTCGTCCACCCCGCCCGACGCTATAACAGACTGCGGATAGTCCGATCCGGTAATTCACTTCCGATATCGCGGCCGTATGGTTAACTTCCAGCGATATCCGTATCGCTATCCGTAATCATCTACCGGCCATCCCCTAATATATATATGGCTTATATGTTTTTCATTAACAGCAAAAATTATTTGTTTCAATCAACTCAAAAACTACAATGCTACAGGGAAACGGAATACATTGCTGGAATGCTGGTCTAATTTTAGTGGGAAATGTAATAATAATAAAAAAAAAAAAAAAAAAAAAAAAAAAAAAAACATATTTCAAAAATAAATAAGCTCGCGAAAAGGATAGCAGCAAAAACAAGGAAAATTTAGTAAGAAAAATGTAGAGAAAAAAATAATTGATAAATAAATAAATATGCCTTTTTTTTACAAAAAAACATTTATATTAATAAATTTATATATAATATTATATATATATAGATTATAAAATAATATATATATATAGAGTATATATATATATAATAAATTATTGTAAAGGTATTACACGGCCAAGTAGGGGGCTGCGAGCCGACCGGGGAACAAGGTGATTTTCCCCACCCGTAGGGAGGTGGCGGAGGAACCCGCGTACCCAAATACAAGGCGGGTTCCGGAGACAGGGCTGCGGGAGCCGGCAAAATTTTTTTACGGCTCCGACTCCGCCTTATCATTTTAAAATTTACCCCGGCTCGATCGGCATTAAATTACCGCTCCGCACCGGCTCCGCTCCGGCATTTAAAATTGCTTGCTCCGCTCCGGCATTTTAAGAATGTTCGGCTCCGGCTCCGACCTTAGTTAATTCTTTCCCTTTACAAATATGAAATGCATTGAGACGTGTTACAGAAATTTTTATGTTTAAATTGAATTTGTTAATGACATCTTATTACTTATAATTTGAAACAGAAAATATTTTAGTAAATACGAATTTTTTAAGTTAGAAGAATAATTCACTTCATCCCAAATTTTTAGATTGGGTGTCGTTACTGAGCATGACTGTACATACGTATATAATTTAACTAAAAAGTTTTTTATATTTTTTTTAAAACGGAAAATTTTTTTCAGTTCACTTAAGTTTAAAATATTTCCTCTTGAACTATGAGCTGCTGACGTATGTAATATAATTTATTAAATACATTTTTTATTTAAAAAAAATTATTAATCACTTTTCCTAAAATTTTAAAATAATTTCCTTTTGAAACTCGCCGCTAGATATGTGCCTAAATTTTAATCCAAAACATGTTTCTTAAAGTAAAACGTTCTTCAATAAATCCTCCTTAGCGATTTCCTAAGATCCAATTTTATTACTTTTTTACAGCAAAAATAAGCTTATTCACTTGACTAGGATTGAAAGCTGTAATTATGTAAGCGCATCTTGAAAAATTTTAAGATAGTAGGGAAATCCTCTTTAATTAACTGTTAATTTTTCGGTTGATTTTTATTATTTCGTCTAATGCCTTGTGGAAATCTAAATTGTATATTTCTAGAGGAATTTTAGGTTGAGGGTTTTTACTGGTAGATTGTCCTTTTTCAGTCGCTTTTCTGCATGATCAAATTGGTCAAATTACGATTCTCAAAACACAAGGGAGGCTTCTGTCCTGCTGAACTATCTGACTCAGACCCAAATTTCTCGATAGTATTATTTTTAATCCTAGTTCACAAAGAGCATTCCTAGTTTTAAAATATCAGATCTTCAGTTGAGGAAGATACGAACTGTGGATCAACAAAGATGCCGACAAAAATATTTTTGTTTTCAGTTAACATTCTTTCGCTTTCTTTCTATTGAAATTTATGTCATTTGATAAAATCCATTCCTCTATAAATAAAAAAAAAAATTTGCAGTCAAGACCTATGAATATTTTTTGATGTTTGATTGTGTTCCATACTATCGGAAGAGAGAAGTTCAGATATCCGGAACTATCCCAATATGGTGCTTTAGTTGCAAAGCCTTTGCGCAATAAGACATGTACTCTCATCTGGCTCTTGAACAAATTGAAAATTTTCGATAGGTGCTTTTAGAATTTTTTCATATCATCCCAATTATTTGCTGTTTGTTTCGCCTGTTATAAGATTACTGCATGAGTATGAGAGACAATCACGCGCTACTACATAAAGTAGATTCACTCATGTGTGAAAGGATAATGTCATCGGAACATCTTATCAGTTTTATAGTTCATTCTGAAAACAACTATTATTCTTCGTTTTGAGCATTCAATAAAATCAATACACATTACACTTCCTGTCCTCATTCTCATGTCCCTTATTTAATTTTCATCATCACGATATGTTTGATGCCTATCCGTACTAGCAGAACTTGCCTCTTATTATTTCGAATTCTTTAACGTCAAAACAAGTTCGGATATAATTGAATAATGTGCGATTTGTATCTTACTGCAAACGTATTAATATTGTTTTTATCTACGCCCACAAACTTAATTATTAAATGCAAATAATTAGCTTAAGGTTTTGTATCGTGAATATAAATGCAAAAGCGTCCCTTTAGAGCATTTTTAAGTTTATTTTTGCTACTCTTCCCTAGAACTGTTTTGTCGAATATTTCCGTCTAAGATACTTCCGTTTCGAATCATGTCTCACATAGTTTTAAATCCTATCTTCGCAAAAATCCTAATGGGTACTTCTTAACAACCATTATAGAATTATGTTTAATTTTCATTTGACATAGATAGAACAAGTTTTTAGGGAATTACTTTATTGAGTTTTCAAAAAAATAAGGTCATCCGAACATGCTTTGTCTTCTTTACAATTTCAGCAATGTTGGATAGAGCTTTTAAATGTGGCATTATTTAAGGATCCGGTAGATGAATTGTGCCTCAGTAGTACGGTGGTTTGTAAACTCTTAAATCATGTCGCAACTGAGCTGTTCCATTAACTGTGTTAACTATTTCCATACGGACATAATAAGTACTTTTTTCTTCAGAGAGAATAAATATAAAAGTACATGAGTTTTTATTTTGGTTTAGTGACATGATTTTTCTAATAACTAATTAATTAAGTTTAAAGAAGTATAGACTTTTTAGTTTGAGCATAATAACATAAGCATATTCGAAAAAAAGAGAATATATATATAACTCTATATATATATAATATAATATATATATATTTTATATATAATATATATAATATTATATATATATATATATATATATATATATATATATTAATATAATCATATAATTATATATATATTTATAGAAAAAAATTTTAAAACTCCAAAATCTCATTTAAAACTCCCCTAAGATTTGGAGGTGGATCTTCTCATTTATATATATATAATAAATATAATATATTAAAATAATATATATATATATATATATATATATACTATAATAATATATTATATAATAATATTTATAATATATTTAGTACTGTTTAATAATATAATTACTTAATTTTTGTACATGCAGGAGCCGAGCACTTTTTTGCGGGCTCCACCTCCTGTCGGCTCAAAGTCCCTCGAAATTACTGCGGTCCGCCAGACCAAGATTCCGTCTCCAGCCCTCAAAAAATTTCGCTCCGGCTCCCGGCTCCGGCTCGAAGCTGCCGGAGCCTCCGGAGGTGGGGAATTAGTCCTACCCGTAGTTTCCGAACGCCGGAGAACCCCGTCCTCCACGGTGCGTATACCCTTGAGGATTCTTAGTAAGAAAAAGCAAAATTTAATAGAAAGTCTATTTTTGAACGGCAACCAATAAAGGTTTAAATAGCCCTATTATATTCTATAATACAATAAGTTTTTTATTTTTTATTTTTTTTTACATTCCTTTAAAATTTTACCAGGATTCAAAATATGTATTTTGCTGAGCTATGTATTTTTTGAGATTTTTTTTTTTTTTTTTTTTTTTAAGTACATTTTCGCGCACAAAATTAGACCAGCATCCAGAATGTATTCTTTTCCCGTAGCATGTAGTTTTGAGATATGAGAGTGGAATTGAAGAAATTTTGCTGTAAGAATACGTCTTTCCTATATATATATATATTTTATAGATATATATATATATATATTATATATATATATATATATAATATATATGATATTATAATAATATATATTATAGTATATTAATATATATCATTATATATATATTTGCAACACTATTGTGAGTCTGGTCTTGCTTTATCTGAATTCTTATTTGCGTACAAAAGTATTCCAAGTTCTAAGCTACGGCCTGGAGTAAGCAATTATAAATAAAGAAAATTGACAAAATCAATATATATATAATATATTTAATATATATATAGTATTATTATATAATATAGTGTATATAATATATTATATATATTATAAATTATATATAATATTATATATATCCACTAAAATTATTTATATGTATAAATAGTGTTTTTACAGGAGAAATCAATAGATATAGTTTCTCTAGTTTAGCACCAAAAAAGTTATAGAAAAATTTTTGAAAGAAAATGCTAGATCTCACATTCAGGGTTTATAATTGTAAAGCTATTCATCTCACTAATTAGTTAAAGTTCGTCCATAAACAAAAAATGAAAAAATACAAAATACAAACACTATAATTATTCTAAAAGTAGTTGCATATATCTCTTCATTTCTAACTAATATAGTTTTCTCAGATTAATTTTTTTTTTTTTTTTTTTTTTTTTTTTTTTTTTTTTTTTTTTTTTAGTGCTAATATTTCAAAGAATATGAAATAGTTCAGTAAAACAGACAGGGGTAAATGGGCAAGGTATAAGTTAACTTGTGGAAGTGCAGCAATATTAGATCACAAAGTTTTTGTTGTGCGCGCGGCGTACAATAATAATTGAAAAGCTGATGGAACAGTTCGGTAAAACAGCTACAGAGTAGATGGCTAGGTATAAGCTAAACTCATAAGGTGCAGCAGATATTGGATCAACAAAAAGTTTTTTTGGAAGTATAAAAATAGATGTGCTAATTTCAAAAGAAATTATATGGAACTAGGATTTATATTAATATATTAAAAAAGTTTTTTTAAGATCCTTAGTGATTGTCATAAGCCTGTTGGAAATACAATAAATCGTTCAGATGCATATAAATTATAAACATAAAGGGGTTCTCTTAATAGTGGGTGGGTGGAGCATGCCTTCTCTATTGAATTTGAAGTTTGCTCTCCGCTTTCATAGGACCGGCGTGGAAACGACAACTTCTATTGTGAATTGGAAATTATCTCTAATACTACAAGGATAGAGGTTAAGCTACTAGAGCAAAAAAAAAACCATCAAAAACTGACTGAGAAAAATAACTTTCAGTCAGAATTACGGAGGACCGAGTTCATCTTTCATTTTTTAAAAAGTACAATTACATACTCATTGGCTTAATACTCAACAGCTGCATAATACAATAAGAATTTTTTTAAGCATAGAGATATCTTATATCGTTCTTTTATTATTAATATTACAATTGTTATAATTAGTGTTGACTTTTTAATTTTCATCAATCATTACCTTATATTTTTCTACTTGATTTTTATTATTTATCTACTTAATTTATATAATTATTATTATTATTTATCTAAATTAAAAATGTGACTACTAAAGTATCTAGAAGAAAAACTCATTTGGGTATTCAAGGTTGAATTCATTAAAAGTGTAGAAAAGTAATAACATGTGGCAAGGGAGTTGTTTCTTTATACCGTGGCGACTAGAATGTAATATATATCGAACATTCAGATCAACTATAAAAATTAATCATTTTTATACTTTGAATAAGAAAAACGCAGAAAGCATCTGAGATAGTAACTCCATGAGGGTCATCACACCATTACAAGTAGAAGTACCAGGCACCAAAAATTATCCAGCCTTGAAAACCTGACCTCTTCGAATAAACAAGATCTTACCACACACCTTGGGTGGTAGTGCTTGTTATTCACTTTTAGGACATTTAGCCCCCTTACAATATATATATATATATATATATATATATATATATATATATATATATATATATATATATATATATATATATATATATATATATATATATATATATATATATATATATATATATATATATATATATATATATATATATATATATAACTATATATATATATATCTAGTCATCTATATATATATATATATATATATATATATATATATTATATATATATATATTTATATATATATATATATATATATATATATATATATCGGGCATGGGTTTTCTAGAATTGTTCAAGTACAAGTACTCTAGAATTGTTCAAGTACAAGTACAAAGTACTCTAGAATTCGTTCACAAGTACCAAGTACATGGTATCAAGTACAAAAGTACTTTATGAAAACTTGCATATATATATATATATATATATATATATATATATATATATATATATATATATATATATATATATATATATATATATCATCATCATCATCATCATCATCATCATCATCACCACCCATCTTCTCTCCTCAAGACTGGGGTAAGGTGCGTAACATGCACCGGAAACAGAAAAATAGTAGAAGAATATGAAGCAAGTAGAAAAGAAAGCCCAGCCTTACCGCCCCCTTTATACCAATTAGTGAGAATTCGTCGCAGTCAGAAAAATCCACCCTAGAGCTTCACGGGACCGCGATTGACCCTCAACTATGACCTCTCGTCAATGTAGGGTTCATTCCTTGGCCCAGGTGGGCTACAACCATACCTCCTCACAAAACCCGCCATTCACTCCTATTATGCACCTTTCTTCTCGCCTCTGCCAAACTCACATTTCTCTTCTTCAGGCATTCCTTTACTGACTCAATCCACTTTTTCTTCGGTCTCCCATCCGGTCGATTCCCAACACACTCACCACTATACATCCGTTTAACCGACCGACTATCATCCATCCTTTCCACATGACCAAATCATCTCAACGTTCTTTCATTTATTCTCTCATTTACCCCATTCTCCACACCAAACAACTCTCTAATACGTTCATTCCTCATTTTATCATTTCTTTCACACCTAACACGCCCCTAAGATTGTCCATCTGAACACATTGTACTTTAGATCTATACCTCTTATTCCAGACCATAGTCCCACTACTATAATTAACACGGGTAACAACATACCCTCATGTAAGACCCAAGCGCACTCAAGACTTAGTCCCTTTACATCCACCAACGATTTAATTGCACCAGCCACCTTAGTGCCATTCACAACTTTCCTACTACACTCTGCATCATCCGCTCCTTTTCATTCAACATATATCCTAAATATTTAAATTCAGACATTTTTACAGCTGCTCACCATCTAACATAACTTCACACCGAGGACTGTCCTCACTCACAACATAACCTTACTCTTATCTACGTTTACTTTCAAACCCCTCCTTTTACACACCTGCCAAATCTCTCTACCAATCCTCTCAAACTCTCTTCAGATTCGCCACACAAAACCAAATCATCCGTCATATAATAGGTAGGGAACCCTCCACTCTTCCATTCTCCATCATTCTAACACCATCCCTTGTCACCCCTACCTCTAATTCTTTCATAACCTCATCCATATACAGATTGGATCGCCAAGGAGACATAGCACATCCCTGTCTCACTCCGCTATTAATATTAAACCAATCACTTTCGACTCTATTTATTCTTACACACGCTTCACTATCGTCATACATACTTTTGATTCCATTCAGAAGCTTACCACCAACACCATATATCAATAACACCTGCCATAGAGCTTCCCTATTAATCCTATCATACGCTGTTGCAAATCCATAAATCCTAAATACAATTTATTCTTCTCCTCCCTCATTATCCCAATCATTTGTTTCAATGTACAGATTTGATCCACACATCTTCTACCACTTCTAAACGCACCTTATTCTTCCCCAAATTAGTTCTTCACTCATTCGACGCACTCTTTCGACCAAAATACCAGCATATATCTTCCCTACAACACTCAATAAACTAATTACCCTATAATACTTACAGTTACCTTATCCCCCTTACCCTTATATAAGGGTACTAATATTGCTCTCCTCCAATCCCTCGGAACTATACCCTCCATAAACGCTTTGTTATACAACTTCCAAATCCAATCAATCACCATCTCGCCTATATATATATATATATATATATATATATATATATATATATATATATATATATATATATATATATATATATATATATATATATATATATATATATATATATATATAGAGGAGAGTACACGCATACTCGAAGCGATGAAATTACCTCCCATTTTTAATGGTGCGTCTTTCTCTTTTGCGTTCATATTCTTCACACACTCATCCTCCAGGCAACATATTACTAACCACCATTTATCCACATATCATATACACATGATTAAAGTACACACCCCACTTCTAGATAACACCTTACAGACATCCCTACTACTCATATCCCTGTGTGCGGGGGAGAAAGAATTTCCCACATCGTATGTCCTGCGTGTCGTAGAAGTCGACTAAGGGGCGGTGGTAGTTGGGTTGGCTGCCCACTACCACCTATCTCTTGCTAGGAATGCTGATGCATGCCTCGGAGATGGTCGTGATCGCCGTAAACGACCTTCTAACTTTCGGCGAGAAAATGGACGAATCGTATGGGTGCATGTAATTTCAGGGGAATAAATGTTGAGAAGAAAGAGGAGAGAGGTGAAAGATGTATTTAGAAAGGGGAAAATTTGATTGCTCGCTGTGACTGAAACAAAGATGAAAGAAGAAAAGGTGAAATTAAGTGGTGTGGTGTGAAATGTGTGCGTGCTGGTGTGGAAGAGAATGAGAGAGGGAGAGAAGGAGTTGCAATTTTGATGAGTGACCTGTGGTACAAAGCTATGGTAGACTTTGTGTGTGAGTCCTAGAATTCTAATGGTTAAATTTAAGTTTGAAAGGTCAAGGTATGTGTGGTTGTGACGTATGGTCCATCTGAGGGAAACGTTGAAGAGTACGATTTTTTGGGATAATCTGAATGATGTTCTGGATAGGGTGAGTAGGAGCTTCAGATTGATAGTGTTGTGGGACCTGAATGGTTGGATAGGTGATCAAAAAGGATGGTATAACAGGTGGTTTTGGGGTGGCGGGAGAAAATGAGAATGGTAGGAGGGTGATTGATTTCTGTGAAGAGAGAGGTATGTGTGTAAGTAATACTTTCTTTAAACACAAGAGTATCCATAAGTATACTAGAGTTGGTGTAGGTAGAGATGGTATCGAAGTGAAAAGTATGATTGAATTTGTGTTGGTGAAGAAGGAGATGTTGAAGTATGTGTTGGATGTTAAATCAGTGAGAGGTTTAGGAATGGGATTATCGGATCATTATGTTGTTCTATGTAAAATTAAGTTAGTGGGGGCTTGGATGGAGAGGAAGGTGATACGAAAGGAAGTAGGTAAAATTAAGAGTGAGAAGTTAAGTGAGCAAGACAATAAGGATAAGTATGTAAGAGCGCTCGCTAGTAAATCGGTTGAATGTGAACAAGTTGATACTGAACAAATCTGGGGCAAATGAAGGAAGCAATTGTTAGTAGTGCAAAGGAAGTGTGTGGATGTGCTAAAGTAGGAAGTAAGAATGTTAACAGCGAATGGTGGAATGAAGAGGTGATGAAAGCGGTTAAAGGTAAAAAAGAAGCGTGGTTGAATGTACTAAAAACAAATGATGAAGTTTCAAAAGAAAGATGCTTGGAATTATATAAGGAGGAAAAAAAGAAATACTAAAAGGTGCATACGTAGGAGAAAACAAGAGGTAAATGAACAGTTTGGAAGGAGGATGAATGAGGACATACAAGGGAATAGGAAGCTCTTCTGGAAGGAAACGCGAAAGGTTAAAAATGAGAATAAGGGGAATCTGCTTAGAATAATGAATAGGATGGTGCTTTTGTAACTGATGAAATGGATGTGAGGGGAGTGTGGAAAGAACACTTCGAAAATCTGCACAATATTAACAGTAATGAAGAGGTGATAGTGAATGTGTGTTGGTTTGATGGTGCAAGAAGGAATAGGTATTTTGGGGATGAGGTTATTAGTAAGGAGGAGGTAATGGGTAGGGTGAGAAAGTTGAAGAATGGAAAATCTGCAGGTATAGATGAAATTACTAGTGAAATGATCAAGAGCGAAGGCGAGATGGTGATTGATTGGATTTGGAAGTTGTGTAATAAAGCGTTTATGGAGGGTATAGTTCCGAGGGGTTGGAGGAGAGCAGTAATAGTACCCTTATATAAGGGTAAGGGAGAAAAGGGGAACTGTAGAAATTATAGGGGAATAAGTTTATTGAGTGTTGTAGGGAAGGTATATGCTGGTATTTTGGTCGAAAGAGTGCGTCAAGTGACTGAGGGACTGATTGGTGAAGAACAAGGTGCGTTTAGAAGTGGTAGAGGATGTGTGGATCAAATCTTTACATTGAAACAAATGATTGAGAAAATGAGGGAGAAGAAGAATAAATTATATTTAGGTTTTATGGATTTACAACAGGCGTATGATAGAGTTAATAGGGAAGCTTTATGGCAGGTATTAGTGATATATGGTGTTGGTGGTAGGCTTCTGAATGGAATCAAAGTATGTATGACGATAGTGAAGCATGTGTAAGAATAAATGGTGTCAATGGTGATTGGTTTAGGATTAATAGTGGAGTGAGAAAGGGTTGTGTTATGTCTCCTTGGTTATTCAATTTGTATATGGATGGGGTTATGAAAGAATTCGAGGTGGGGATGGCAGGAAATGGTGTTAGAATGATGGAATGGAGATGAGTGGAGGGTGCCCTACCTATTATATGCGGATGATTTGGTTCTGTGTGGCGAATCTGAAGAGAGTTTGAGAGGATTGGTAGAGAGATTTGGCAGGGTATGTAAAAGGAGGGGTTTGAAAGTAAACGTAGATAAGAGTAAGGTTATGGTTGTGAGTGAGGACAGTCCTCAGTGTGAAGTTATGTTAGATGGTGAGCAGCTGGAGCAAGTGTCTGAGTTTAAATATTTAGTGTATGTGTTGGATGAGAAGGGAACGGATGATGCAGAGTGTAGTAGGAAAGTTGTGAATGGCAGGAAGGTTGCTGGTGCAATTAAATCGTTGGTGAATGTAAAGGGACTAAGTCTTGAGTGCGCTAGAGTCTTACATGAGGTATGTTGTTACCTGTGTTATTGTATAGTAGTGAGACTATGGTCTGGAATAAGAAATATAGATCTAAAGTTCAATGTGTTCAGATGGACAATCTTAGGGGCATGCTAGGTGTGAGAAGAATTAATAAAATGAGGAATGAACGTATTAGAGAGTTGTGTGGTGTGAAGGGGTAAATGAGAGAATAAATGAAAGTATGTTGAAATGGTTTGGTCACGTGGAAAGGATGAATGATAGTCGGTTGGTTAAGCGGATGTATAGTGGAGAGTGTGTTGGGAACCGACCGGCTGGGAGACCGAAGAGAAAGTGGATTGAGTCGGTGAACGAATGTCTGAAGGAGAGAAATGTGAGTTTGGCAGAGGCGAGAATAAAGGTGCATGATAGGAGAGAATGGCGGGGTTTTGTATGGGGGCATGGTTGTGGCCCACCTGGGTCAAGGGATGAACCCTTACATTGACGATTTACCATAGTGAGGGTCCGTCGCGGTCCCATGAAGCTTTAGGGTGGATTTTCTGTCTGTGACGAGCTTTCACTAATTAATGGTACAGAGGGGGCAGTAAGGCTGGGCTTTCTTTTCGACATTTGTCATACTCTCCTACTGCTTTTCTTTTCCGATGCTTGTAGCGCTCCTTACTCCCAATCTTGGGAAAATAAGGTTAGGTGAAGAAAGAAGAAAGAAAAGAAAGATATATATATATATATATATATATATATATATATATATATATATATATATATATATATATATATATATATATATATATATATATATATATATATATATATATATATATATATATATATATATATATATATATATATATATATATATCAGAGGCGACTCCTGCACTCGTGCTACTCGTGCTCAGCACGAGTTAACATTATAGAAACGATCTATTTTTGCAAATTTCGTGATGTTACGTTAAAATTCTCTTATTTTTTTGCTAAAGTTGGTCAAATAAATGAAATTATTATGCAAAATTAAAACGAAAAAGGTAAGAATAACCGCTATTAAATAACGCTTTTAACCCATTAAAAATGGCGGCAGTTCATGCCCATATCGGATGGCGGAGACGGCATCTGTGAATTTAGATTGATTTTAAATGTTAAAGTTAATCCTGGAATCGAACTACAGAAAACGTTAGAAAAAGAAAACGGTTTAGAAAAAAAACTTATTTAATATATATATATATATATATATATATATATATATATATATATATATATATATATATATATATATATATATATATATATATATATATATATATATATATATATATATATATATATATATATTATATATATATGACCCCGCCCATCGTTCAACTATATTCTCTGTCTCAATACTAATACTTTCCCTCAGTGTTGGAAGCACGCACATGTCCAACCTATTCCGAAAAAAGGAAGCCGCTCTGATCCTTCTAACTATCGCCCTATAGCTCTCACTTGTATTCTATCTAAGATCTTTGAAACCTTTCTCAACTCTCATTTCTTAGATCATCTGGAGTCTCATTCACTTCTTTCCGATCGCCAGTACGGCTTTCGGAGCTCGAGGTCTACTGGCGATATACTTTTCTATCTAACTGATTTATGGTTTTCCGTCCTCAGGAACTACGGGGAGACTTGTGTGGTGGCGCTTGACATATCCAAAGCATTTGACCGGGTATGGCACGCGTCACTGCTCTCCAAGCTCCCCTCCTTTGGGTTTCCTCCTTCTCTTTGCTTACTTATGTCTAGTTTTCTTTCAAATCGCTCAATATCGGCTGTTGTTGATGGGGCGACTTCTTCTTTTTCTTGTCAATAGTGGTGTTCCTCAGGGTTGTCTTATCTCCTACTTTATTCCTACTTTTCATTAATGATCTTCTCACTTGCACATCTAACTCTATCCACTCGTATGCCGATGACTCGACCCTTCATTCTTCAACTCATTTCAATTCTGCTCCCTCTTTTACTTCTAGAATTGCCTCTCGTCTTAATCTTTCCGATTCTATTCTCGCTGACCTGGATAGAATTTCCAGGTGGGGTCGTCTCAACCTTGTGAAATTTAATTCTTTATTTAAAACAACTTCTACAAATCTCCCTTTCTAAACACCTAACTTTCCTATCTCTTTCGACGGTTCTCTCGTCTCCTGTTGACAATATAAACATCCTTGGCCTTAACATAAACAAAAAAATGTCTTGGAAACCTCACATCACAACGGTTGCTAGGGCGGCCTCAAAGAAACTGGGAGTTCTGTTTAGGCTGCGAGACTTTTTTCCTCTTCTCAGTTGCTCCAGCTATACAAGGGCCTCATTCGCCCTTGTGGGTCTTTGTTCTCATATCTGGGGGGCCCTGAGACTCACTGGCTTTTGGATAGGATCAGTCAAAAAGGCCAAAACATAAACTGTTACCCTTTCCAGTTCTCTTGACCCACTATCTTTGCGGCGCGATGTTGGTGCTTTTTTATCTCTTTTCTATAGGTACCGCAGCGGCAGGTGCTCGAGGAACTTATCACTCGTGTACCACCACCTTTACGACGCCCTTGTAGCACAAGGGGTGCTGTATCTGCGCATGAGTTTTGTGTTGATATTGGTAACTCCAGGCTAGTTCGCTGCGGTGCTTCCTTCTTTCCTGCCATCTCTCTGTGGAATTCTCTTCCATCTTCTGTGTTTCCTGCTGAATTTAATCTCTCTCACTTTAAAGCCTGGGTCTGTGCTCATCTGCGTAGTTTGCGTTAGTTGATGAATAACTGATGTGTGCAACACCCCCTAGGGCTCTGCCCGTGAGTGGTGGTGACAACTGTAATATATATATATATATATATATATATATATATATATATATATATATAGAGAGAGAGAGAGAGAGACATATATACTTTATATATATATATATATATATATATATATATATATATATATATATATAGAGAGAGAGAGAGAGAGAGAGAGAGAGAGAGAGAGAGCACGAGTAGTAAAAAGTTACTGGAGTCGCCACTGTGATATATATATATATATATATATATATATATATATATATATATATATATATATATATATATATATATATATATATATATATATATATATATATATATATATATATATATATATATATATATATATATATAATATATATATATACATAGACATGGTTTATTGTGGTGAATCTGAAGAGTTTGAGAGGATTGGTAGAAGACGGCAAGTGTGTAAAGGATGGGTTTAGTAAACGTAGATAGAGTAGGTTATGGTTGTAGTGAGGACATTCCTCAGTGTGAAGTTATGAATCTGCCATCACACACACACACACACACATATATATATATATATATATACATCATATATATATATATATATATATATATATATATATATATATATATATATATATATATATATATATATATATATATATATATATATATATATATATATATATATATATATATATATATATATTCTTCTTCTTCATCTACCTTTTTTTCCCCAGGGGTAAGGTGCGTACATGCATCGGAAAAGAAAAGCAGTAGAAGAATATGACAAAGTCGAAAAGAAAGCCCAGCCTTACCGCCCCCTCTGTACCATTAATTAGTAAGAACTCGTCGCAATCAACCCTAGAGCTTCACGGGACCGCGACGGACCATCACTATGGCATATCGTCAATGTAAGGGTTCATCCCTTGGCCCAGGTGGGCTACAACCATACCCCCTTACAAAACCCCGCCATTCTTTCCTATTATGCACCTTTATTCTCGCCTCTGCCAAACTCACATTTCTCTCCTTCAGACATTCGTTTACTGACTCAATCCACTTTTTCTTTGGTCTCCCAGCCGGTCGGTACCCAACACACTCGCCACTATACATCCGCTTAACCAACCGACTATCATTCATCCTTTCCACATGACCAAACCATCTCTACATACTTTCATTTATTCTCTCGTTTACCCCTTTCTTCACACCACACAACTCTCTAATACGTTCATTCCTCATTTTATCAATTCTTCTCACCTAGCACGCCCCTGAGATTGTCCATCTGAACACATTGAACTTTAGATATATACTTATTCCAGACCATAGTCTCACTACTATACAATAACAGGTAACAACATACACTCATGCAAGACTCTAGCGCACTCAAGACTTTAGTCCCTTTACATTCACCAACGATTTAATTGCACCAGCCACCTTCCTGCCATTCACAACTTCCCTACTACTATGCATCATCCGTTCCCCTTTTCATCCAACATATATCCTAAATATTTAAACTCGAAACTTATTCCAGCTGCTCACCATCTAACATAACTTCAAACTGAGGACTGTCCTCACTCACAACCTTACTCTTATCTACGTTTACTTTCAAATCTCTCCTTATACACACCCTGCCAAATCTCTCTACCAATTCTCTCAAACTCTCTTCCGATTCACCACACAAAACCAAATCACCCTCATATAATATAATAGGTAGGGCACCCTCCACTCACCTCTATTCTCCATCATTCCAACACCATCTCCTGCCACCCCCACCTCTAATTCTTTCATAACCCCATCCATATACAAATTGAATAATCATGGAGACATAACACATCCAAAATCACTCCGCTATTAATATTAAACCAATCACTATTGACACCATTTATTCTTACACATGCTTCACTATCGTCATACATACTTTTCATTCCATTCAGAAACCTACCACCAACACCATATATTACTAACACCTGCCATAGAGCTTCCCTATTAATCCAATCAAACGCCTATTGCAAATCCATAAGACCTAAATACAATTTATTCTTCTTTCTCATTTTCTCAATCATTTGTTTCAATTTAAAGATTTGATCCACACATCCTCTACCACTCCTAAACGCACCTTGTTTTTCACCAATCAGTCCTTCAGTCACTTGACGCACTCTTTCGACCAAAACACTCAATAAACTAATTCCCATATAATTCCTACAGTTACCCTTTTTCTCCCTTACCTTTATATAAGGGTACTATTACTGCTCTCCTCCAATCCCTTGGAACTATACCATCCATAAACGCTTTATTACACAACTTCAATATCCAATCAATCACCATTCTCCGTTCTTGATCATTTCAAAAGTAATTTCTTTTATACCTGCAAATTCACCATTCTTCAACTTTCTCACTCTACCCATTACCTCCTTGCTAATGACATCATCCCCAAAATACCTATTCCTTCTTGCACCATCAAACCCACACACATTCACTATCACCTCTTCATTACTGCCAATATTATGCAGATTTTCGAAGTGTTCTTTCCACACTCTCCTCACATCCATTTCATCAGTTACAAAAACACCATCCCTATTCATTATTCTAAGCAAATTCCCCTTATTATTAATTATTATATATATATATATATATATATATATATATATATATATATATATATATATATATATATATATATATATATATATATATATAATATATATATAATGTCACAGATACTATATATATATATATATATATATCCCCATAGGGGTATTGATTCTAATTATGTTGGTCTGCTTTTGATTACAACCTAGAGCATGGCATCGTAATAAGAACCAATGCTAGTGGGACTTTCTGCATCTGGCC
>JABUQX010005088.1:47500-50060 GCA_015478945.1 Trachelipus rathkii
TTCCTCTTGCATATTCTGCCTATGAGCACAGACCTGCAGGCTTTAAAGTGGGGAGATTAAATTCAGTAGAGGAAATACAGAGGTGGAGGAATTCCACAAACAGAGGTGGTGGGAAAGAAGGAAGCACCACAGCAAACTAGCCTGGAGTTACCAAAATGTCCAACACAATACTCATGCACAGATGGCACCTAGTGTTACGAGGGCGTCGTAAAGGTAGTGGTACGCGAGTGATAAGTTCAATCGAGCACTTGCAGCTGCGGTATATGGGATTAGAGATAAAGCCCCAACATGCCTCATAAGAATGAAGAAAGTCAAGTGAACTGGAAGAGTACGAACAGTTTATAAACCTTTTGGCCGTTAACTCGACCCTGTCCAAAAGCCGAGTGAAACAGAGCCCCCCAGATATGAGAGCAGTACTCCATACATGGGCGAATGAGACCTTTTGTATGGCACAACTGAGAAAAGGAGGAAAGTCTCACAGTCTAAACAGAACTCCCAGTTTGAGGCCGCCTAGCAACCGTTGTGATGTGAGGTTTCCAAGACATTTTGTTCATGTTAAGGCCAAGGATGTTTATATTGTCAACAGGAGAGACAACAGAACCGTCGAAAGAGACAGGAAAGTTAGAAGGTATTTTGGAGAAGGAGATTTGTAAAAGTTGGGTTTTTAAAGAATTGAATTTCACAAAGTTATTTCTATCCATCAGCGAGAATAAAATCGGAAAGATTAAGACGAGAGGCAATTCCAGAAGTAAAAGTGGGAGTAGAATTGATATGAGTTAAAGAATGAAGGGTCGAGTCATCGGAATACGAGTGGATAGAGTTAGAGGTGCAGGTGAGAAGATCATTAATGAAAAGTAGGAATAAAGTAGGAGATAAGACAGAACCCTGAGGAACACCACTATTGACAGAAAGAAGAAGTCGCCCCATCAACAACAGCCGATATTGAGCGATTTGAAAGCAGTGACGCGTGCCATACTCGGTCAAATACTTTGGATATGTCAAGCGCCACCACCCAAGTCTCCCCGTAGTTCCTAAGAGCGAAAAAACATAAATCGGTTAGATAGGAATGTATATCGCCAGTAGACTTCGTGCAACGAGAGCCGTACTGGCGATCGGAATGAGTTTTCAGATGATCTAAGAAGTGAGTTGAGAAGGGTTTCAAAGATCTTAGATAGAATACAAGTAAGAGCTATAGGGCGATAGTTAGAAGGATCAGAGCGGCTTCCTTTTTTCGGAATAGGTTGGATATGTGAGAGCTTCCAACACTGAGGGAGGGAAAGTGCTAGTATTGAGACATAGAGAATATATAGTTGAGCGAGGGCCAGAAGCAGTGGCCTTTCAGTTGGAGAAGTGCTTAACCACAATGGTCAGATCGAATAAGGAGGAAAGGCAGATTTACAGAAGTTGCTAGAGATGAAAGATTTGTCAGTAGGAGAACCAAGGAGGTTAGCGCACTTTCTTTTGATGAAAGCCCGCTTTGCTCGTCGAAGAGTATCCCTGCAACGATTTCTAGCTGAATGAAAATTAGCGAGAGTGATAGGAGAACGAAAATTTTTCCACTCCCGATACGCACTGTCTCTAGCCTGAATGGCCAGAGAACAAGCACGATCGAACCATGGATTATGAGGAAAGAAAGATTTAGTTTTAGAAGGAATGAATGAGGAAAGAAAAATTTAGCTGAAGAAGGAATGAACCTGCTCATCCAATCAACGATTACAGCTCCCTCCTTATCTTTTAAATCTTTATACATCCATCATTATTCCTTATTAAGGTAGCCAATTTGCTATCATCTGCAAACTTGGAAACCTTACATTTAAGTCCCTGGTCTAAATATTTTATACATGTATGAGGAACAGACACTTGACCTAAGAAATCGTTACGGACCACAAACATGTCTCCTCATTTCCATTAATAAATACTTTTCATTTTCATTGATTAACTATTATTATTATTATTATTATTATTATTATTATATTATTATTATTATTATTATTATTATTATTATTATTATTATTATTATTATTATTATTATTATTATTATTATTATTATTATTATTATTATTATTATTGTTATTATTATTATTATTATTATTATTATTATTATTATTATTATTATTATTATTATTATTATTATTATTATTATTATTATTATTATTATTGAGACTTAAGGAATCAAAAATTTTGATCGCTAAAATAATTTCGGGAGGTTGAACCCCCTGCCCTCCTCTCTACAATATATATATATATATATATATATATATATA
The DNA here is from genome assembly GCA_015478945.1 of Trachelipus rathkii. NCBI lineage: Eukaryota > Metazoa > Arthropoda > Malacostraca > Isopoda > Trachelipodidae > Trachelipus > Trachelipus rathkii. The sequence continues at coordinate 49,765 of JABUQX010005088.1, forward strand.
TATATATATATATATATATATATATATATATATATATATATATATATATATATATATATATATATATATATATATATATATATATATATATATATAGAGAGAGAGAGAGAGAGAAATTTTTAAAATAGTTTTTTTCAATTAATCGTCATCGTCATCGGCAAAATTTCACTAATCGTCATCGTCATCGTCATCGGCAAAAATTTTCATAATCGTCCCATCACTAATATATATATATATATATATATATATATATATATACTCTATATATATATATACATGCCTCTCTCTCTCTCTGT